>CM075874.1:19919397-19936897 GCA_038021265.1 Cyprinella venusta | reverse complement strand
GTAGCTTGAAATTCATATAAACAGAGAGCAATTTAATTTTATGTGTGACAGATTGTTCAATAACTGGAGTGTTTAAAAAAAAAAACAAGTGCACTGGTCTGTGTAAATGAGAATAAATTATGTTATGCAAGTAGATTATAACAATATAAAGAAAAAAGGGTATTTTTAGGGGTTTATTTGAAGTATTACAAAAAAATGTAATAAATAAATAAAACTTAATTTATTATGTTTTTAATAATACTTTTTAAAAAATCTTTTTTTTTTTTTTTACTGGAACACAAGAAATAAAAGACAATAGTAATTTACAGTGTATTTGACTGCTGAAACAGACGTGCCTATTGGAGGACAGATGAGGGGAAAGGATAGAATAGGCCGAGAGGGATCTGTTGGGATGGGTGGAGAAGAATGAGGTAGCGAGAGAAAGAAAACAAGAGAGATAGATGACAGTGGAGGAAAAACAGATGGTGGAATGACTCCAGTTTTGGTAGAAGTATTAATGGACACAGCTGTCACTTGTGTGTGTGTGTGTGTGTGTGTGTGAGAGAGAGAGAGAGAGAGAGAGAGACAGAGACAGAGCACAAGGGAGATGTGCGTGAATATAACTAACACTCCTAAAATACCAAGATTTTGAAACGTTTGATTTTCATTCTCTTTTTCTCTCCCACTGTTTGATTAATTGATGAATCTGTTTTCAAGTTTTCCCAAAAAGCCTATTTCTCCATTGACTGCCTTTCAGTGATCAAAATTTAGTCAGGTATTTA
This sequence comes from Cyprinella venusta, assembly GCA_038021265.1. Lineage (NCBI taxonomy): Eukaryota > Metazoa > Chordata > Actinopteri > Cypriniformes > Leuciscidae > Cyprinella > Cyprinella venusta. Next base: position 19,936,136 of record CM075874.1, on the reverse strand, counting down.
GTCAGAGCCAAATGCTCTGAATAAATATATTTTTTCAAGCAAAATATATAGTGTATTTCATTATATTATATTAGATGTTTAACCAGTGACCATTTAAATTATTTTAATATAAATAAACATTTTTTTGTTGTTGTCATTTATTAAATATTATTTATTTATTATGAACATGAATGCTGACAGAGGTAGGCTATTAGACCAGTGATTCTCAACAAAGGAGTCAGAGCCCACTATAGGGGCCTCTGCAAACATCATAAGAGACCTCAGGATGACCTAAAAGGATTTAAAAGAAGACAATATGTTTTCAAACAAGGTAAAAGCTAAAACGGCAAATATTTCTTATTGTAATGCGCTCATCAACAGACATTTTTTCTTTCCTTTTTTCGTTTTCTTTGAAGAACCAGGGTTTCACAGTAATGGAAAACTAGAAAAAAATTGATATGTGAAAAAATTTGATATGTGAACTAGACCTAAAAAAGATAATAGGAGGCCTTTGAGTCATTAAACAATAATATACATCTTCTGCCACCTAGTGCTAATAAAGGAAACAGCACAGATTTAACATGCGTTGGTCATGTAATTAACAGTCAACATTTTTAAAGATTAATTCAATATCAAGAATTTCTCTCTCTCTCTCTCTCTCTCTCTCTCTCTCTCTCTCTCTCTCTCTGTGTGTGTGTGTTCCTCATGCAGCATTAATGGCTTTTATCAAAGTGAATTAGGCATGAAGATTTGAAAACCTGAGGTATCCCAGTGGACTGCACATCAATGGAAAAACAGAGAAATGTAAAACCCTCGCTCAACACCTGAGAGCAGAAAATTAGCCTAGAGACACTCCTCCAGATAAAGAACCCATTAAAGAAAGGACACATTAGCATAACTTTATTGTTTGATTTTCCTGGTTATTATTTATATATATTTCCAGGTGCTGTCTGCAAGGAGAACGAGTTTATTTATGCGACCACATAGAGCCACAGAGAATCTCAGATTCTCAGAGAAAGAGAGTGATGGAGAGATTGGTAAAGACAGAAGTGAGGAAGAGAGGAGATCTGTAAGGTTCATTTCTCACAACAGGGCATATCATATATAATAAATAAGTGTAACTATTAACACAGTCTCATCCCAATTCGTCATACAACTGACGCTTTACCTTTAACGTCAGTTAGGTGACGAGTTGGGTTTAGGGTTAGGTTTAGGTATGGGGTAGAGTTAGGATCCCATAACGTCATCTACCGACGTTTAAGGGGGCCCTAAATAGTCGTATATTGACGAATGGTCAAAAGACGTCCCAAAACGTCAGTTATATGACGAATTGGGATGAGACCGGGTTGTAACTATATATAAGTCTTAATTTGCTCAAGCACATTATGTTTATATTGATTTTAGCTTTTGTAAAGGTCTGTCAGACATAAACACACACAGATGTATCATCTGTACTGTCCCAGGGAACACATTAAACGTGCTCTCAATGTCGCGCGTCCGAAAGTTAAAGCAACGTCACACATTAAAAGTTAATGTGCCATATATATAGTTGTTGTTGTTTTGTTTCTTTTTTAATAAGGAAGCCCCGGTATAATTTATTATCTTAAACAGCCATTTGTAACCTGAATACATATGAATAATGAATGAATAAATAAATAAGATGTCAAAGGAGATGATTAAATAGTGCAAATCAACATCATCATTAACTTTTTCTGCCGTTTCACCCTTTTTATGCTATTTGAAGGCCAGGCGATACTTTTGCCAACAAGATGGCAAGCAACATCAGTTAATAATTGATTGTCACTGTTGCACAATGTTATCAGAGTACATTCACATTTGTTTTTCTTATCAGGCTTAGTCAATGAATTTCACATTATGTGTAAAACTCACTTGAGTCTATAAACAGTTAACAATATTATTTAAACATGTTTAGAAATATTATCAACAGAATTATATCAATAGCCCACTTGTATTTTTACATACAATTGTGAATGGGGATCTGAAATCAATCAATTCTCAGTTGAAAGAATAGATGATAGTTTATTCTATTTTCGATGTGGGAGGTGATTAAACAAGGTTGTTGTTCTGAATTCCTTTCAGAAAGCTTTACGTCAGAATTCAGCTGTTGCCCTGGAGCAAAGTACACTGCCTGCATGCTGTATGACACGATGGACCCTTTTCTGCTACTAGATCTGATTATGCAAACCTGATGATTTATGAATATTTAAACCTAAAATCAGTCTGACAGCATGACTATATGGTTGTAGTGTGGGTGAAACATAAAGAAATATTACTGTGATTACTCTTTCTCATGATGTGCCAAACTTTCTTTCTTTTTTTTTTTCTAAACAACTCTTGAACCAGTGATCATAATGACCACATCTGTCAATCTCTAAAAAAGGACTAAATCATTGATAATTATATGCTATAGCATATCAGTTTCAGCAATGTCTGACAGACTTATTTTGTGTACCGGTAATATTTTAAACCTTTGAATTATTAAACAAAGAAGATCATGTTATGCTGCCAAAATGTTATTTATTTCTAAAGGTAATTATATTGAAATTCTAGTCAGTCATGACAAATTGTACTTAACTGACGTAGAGAATGTAAACTGTTGCATCCTTTGATCCCTCTAAAAAAAATTATTTTCAAGATTTGTTATCACAACATGTTTTCTTTTGTCAAATTAACTTAAATAATTGATTTAGTTCAGATAACTTATTATTTTGAGTTTCTGATTATTCAATCTCCTTCATTGTATTAACTCACTTTTTCCAGTTCAATCAACTTAAATTTTTAAGGTAACCAGTTTACTTCATTTAAATTAAACGAACAATATTTTTTTTACAGTGTAGATGCCATGGAAATGAATCCTAATTCTTCATGGGAGTGTGTAAACTTGCGAATTTTGTGGCACTTATGTTTCCAAATGATTGGTAATTAGGATGTTCATATTTTTGATCTTTTTGGTATTACTTACGCAAAGGCCCACCAGCAAACAAAATGGCTTGTTTTTCTACAAATGTGGAGTTTTATTGCAACGTGTTAATGCTCATGGACACAAAACCACTAAAAGTTGATATCATACAAGGATTTATTTAATCTATACAGACTACAATGAAACAGTCGATGATTGTTTTAACCTAGGCGCATGTTAGAGGTGACCAGGTAACAGTCATGCGTAGAATCTCTGATCTTCATCCAAAAACAGCATGTGGTTGAGCCTTATACCTGATTTTACTTCACATACTTTGTGTGTCGGTGCTTTTGCAGTTGACAGGACAGAGGTAACTGGTAATTGGGAGATAAGAGTTCAAAAGTCATGTTTTCACTCCAGACTGTGCCGTCTTCTTGCGGGATGCATGTCATTGTGATTCCAGCGTAGTGACTGACTCAAGACGAGAAAGAGATGGAGCGATGTTGAGGTCTGATATAACTTAAGAGCTGTCTTGAGGGTACAAAATGTGGTACACCTGGTCGTTGAAGATGCCGGCATAGGTGCTGACGGCCCGAACTGTCTCGTCATACAGGTTTCTTGATGAGGGAGGAAAGAAAATGTCAGAACAAAATGAATAATGGGTCCTCATGGTCAGGGTGTTGTGAACATTACAAGCTCTGTATTGACCATGTAAATCTAAAAGACCAGGAGTTGATGAAGGGGATGTCTGTGAGTACGGACTAAATTGGACTTACTTGGCTTTCTCTTCCAGCTTGTAGCCCTTGATGCTCTCTACATAGCTGCTGGCAGTGTCAATGCTCTTGTCGTAGTAAGACTTCAGGCTGTCCACCACAGTGGCAATGGTTCCCTTCTCCTCCTCCTCTGCCTGCCTGGGCACACGGAAGCTCTCCGCTCCTGCAGGAGGAGGGAAAGTTTGCCCCACGTTTCATCGTCACTTTACACTATCAGCCTCAAAGAGGACATAATACAAATCTAATCGTGTGTGTACGTACCTAGAGCAAGGAAAGCAATGAGCACTGTGATCGCCAGAAGCTTGTTCATAATGCCAGGTAGGTCTGAGGGATTCAGTAAAGCACTAGTCAGATCATGACAGCACAATAATGAAAATGAAAATAAAAATATGACCACAAGAGGGCAGTATTTTGTCCCTTGTTACCAACTCAATTAAGTCATCAATAAGCCAAAAAGCATATATATTCTGTTACACTATAGATTGTCTTGTGTTGCTGAACATTACAAGGCAGTTTTAGTAGTATATAACAATTTATTTTTTATTTTTTGTAAGAAAGCATGTACTTAACCTAAAACCTTGAACATTTTTCATGCTTTTTTTAAAAAAAATATTTCTCGTATAGTCCTCTATAAAGATTTGCTTGATGGATATTATAGGAATTCAGAAGATTTATGGATTCATAAGTGCTAAACAGTCAAGCTCAAGCATCATAAAATCTGTCCTATCTGAACATTTTTATAATGCCCTTTAATTAATACAAGTGTGAAAAAGAAAACATGGCTGTACTCACAGTTTCTCTTCTGCCGAAAGTGTGTCAGATGGGTTAGAGGCAAACACTCTTTGGCCTATCTTATATATGTGGTTGGAGATTTATTGACCCGATAACCCAAGTGCCAAAGTGCAACCATCTCAGATAAATGCTATGCGAGTGTGTATGTGTGTTTATGTAGCTGTGCTTTTTGCTGGGGTTTGTTGTAAGATAAGAATGACTAAAATGAGATTATTTGTTAAAAAGATATGGCTTTTCACATAAAGAGACAAACTGACTGATCACATTATACAAACGTGCTGGCTTTGAGCAACAGTCTACATTTAAGAATAAGGAAAGCTCATACCTGAACTCTTTTATTATGGCAATACGCTAGCATCTTTTACATTCTGTGCCCCATCCACCAGCAGACAGATAAATGTTCACAGGCTCACAGGCTCTTGTCTTGCGTAATTGAACTTCCAACACGTTTCCAAATAAAGTCCTAAGTCTGTTTCACCATAGACACGTCAGCCTGTTAAGGCTACTTCAGGTTATTTGTGTAAAAGTCTGTTTGTATTTGGAATCAAGGTGGGATGTTTTCGAGTTTGTGAAATCAATTTCCTCCCAAACATGTTGTATAATATCATGCTGTGGAAATGTTATGAAATTCTTAAACAACATGGAAAGATATGAAAAAAAGGGGAGGGGGAGGGGGGGGGGAATGCATGTGTTATGCAATATGGCATATTGGGAGCTTCAGTTTTGACTGACTCACTATTGTTGGACACTTGGGGGCATTATTACATTAAAGAAAGGCAATGCTTCCGTTGGTCAGATCGTTCTATAGGCACCTTAATCCTTGTAATGCATTTAAAGCTAAACCTGTTGCATTCTCAGAAAAGTAAGCTTATAAAAACTGTAATATTTTTTACTAAACCAACATGCTTATCAAGCATCAACATTAAATTACAAGTTATTTGAAATGTACAATTTTACAAGAACTACAGCAAAAGCCTTTCTCAGTTGTAACTGAGTTATGGTCTGGCAAAGCTTCATAGACAAATAATTTCCAATTTCCAGACAGTTGGGGTATAAGCCATAAAAACGTAACCATACATGGTAGACTTAAAACCAGCTACTGCTGTAAGCGATTGTATATGCTCATATAAACGGCAAAAGTTCATGGGACACTAACCATGTTTTAAGTAAATGCCTTTAATTTGCTATGTCTTGGATACTTCATTACCCACAATCCCACAGTGATGCATCTGATTGGTGGAAGTCATCTAACTGTCTGGTTAATGTAGAGCTAGTTCATTGGTTGCACGTCAGATGCGCCTGCGCGATTGGATGTGCAGTTGCCGCAGCACAGACTATGAGCGAGCCAGATGCTCAATGTGTTAGCTTTGCAGGCGCAAATGCGTTTTACATATAAGCTTCAGTAAATCGAGGAAAAGGAGTTTCCCTTCACATTCACTATATAAAATTCACTGGAGGAATAAGTTTACAGTCAGATTTGGAAGTCAATCAAAATGCTCTTTCGCGGTTGTGGCTTCAGTTGACTTTAGTGAGGCGTGGTGGTTTATGGGATGAGTAGTTCCTAAAATATGTACACAGTCTTGCACCTTTGACTTTTTTTGGATTTTTTCTTTGTTTTTTCACTCGAAATGATATGTTGTGTGCTTATGAGTTCAGCCGTAGTTGGTTATTCTAAGACATGCTCTAAAACTCTTTAGATACGGATTTTCCAAAACGTCAATGGGAGAAATGAATGGGAAATTTACTTCCGGCACCAAAGCTCTCTTGAACTGTGGGCGGGACAGTGATGCTCTATGCCTCTGGGTGCAATTGGATAGACCTAAAAACAATCAGGGGTGCGTTTCCCGAAAGCATCGTTAGCCAAATATGGTCGCAAGTTCAGTCATTATCAGCATTGTTTAACGAGTCTGTGTTTCCCGAAACCATCGTTCCAACGAACATTTCGCAACAGCATCGCAAAGTTAGGTGGTTTGAACGACGGCTCTCGACCTGTGGTTAGAGTCATTGTTTCTATATTGCATGACATTTGGAGGTAATAAATCCTTATCTTGATCAAAATGAGCTGACATTCAGTACAGCCGGTGCCATTTATTCAGCTTACATACAAATGTAATTTACGTCTTTTAGTTTTCAAAAAATTTGAAGTAACGTAAAGTTTGAAGAGTGTGCATGCACGAACGTGCTCTACTAAGAACGAGCCAAATATTGAGTCTGGTAATAAAGCAAACAACTGAGAACAATTAGAAGTAGACCTCAGATGACATGTCTGTAATTTATTTAAAACAAATCTAGCATTAATTGGATATCAAACAGTTTCATTAAAAGTAGTTATTACTCCACCACGTGCGAAACCAACGTGGTTGAACGATACTTTGCGACAGTGGGTTTCGGGAAACAGTCGTGACTAGCTAGTTGATTTTTTCAACGATGCATCGTACTATGGTAGTGAAGCAGCGAACTACGTCATTGTACGGGAAACGCACCCCAGAGCAATGAAGGAGATGATCGACGTATGCACAGCGATGTTCGTCTGTTAAACAAGCAAACACTGATTAGCTACTTGCTCTATGTTTATTTAAAATGAACTGCAAGACAACTAGAAGTGAATGTTTTTCGTTTTTTTTTTTCATTAAATAAATCACACACCGTGAACAAAACCTTAACAAAAAAAAAAAAAAACATTGCAATTTAGACGCGCATATTTAGGCGCTGCCAGTGCCGGTACAGTGAGACAGTAGCCTACATGCTTGGGCAGATTCGGCTTGAAGTCGTTCATCCTCAGACACCACGTGCGTTGTTACAAAAACAGCTGTGCACACAGCCAAGCGAAATGGGGTCTTGCGGGTTTGCACACCAAACGCGCCATTTTTGCCTCGCTCGTGGGGGTGCGTCGGGTGCAGATTCTGCTTTTTGAGCATGACTGTATTATTATTATTAGTTGACACTAAAATTCTACAATCCAAAAGCTAAAAGTGAAAATTGAATGAAAATATATTTTTATCATTGATGGACAGAATGTGTCGAGTATACCGTAGCTGCTTTTTAGCCTATTATTTGATTCCCTTTCTGTCGAATAACACATTTATCGTTAGCCTCATGGTGTAATTGCCTAAGTCATTTTGTGTTTTTTCTTGCTTTCCAAAGACATTGAAATATGACTTAGTTGAAATATGACAATTATGCCATGAGGCTAACATTATTCTAGAGTCTAATTATGTTCATGTCAGAGCAGGGCTGTAGACCTTATCAGTGGTCATAACATTGTTCAATACATGTGTTAAAATTGACGTTTCAGGTGTTTAAATAAATACATCATGTTTACATTGTGTGCTACAGTACATATTAATCACATCCGAAACCAGGGTTTGCATTTTCCAGAGGTTTTTTTTTTATTTCGGATAAGTCTCCTTTCTTTATGAGGCACACAAAATCACATGACCGAATGTTATTTTTTTTTTCTCTGCACTTAACAGAACAGTTTCAAATACACAGATACAGTATATACATGCAAATAAACTGTACTGACATGCTGACTGAGCTGGACAAACAGTTTTAGATTTGGATCTATTGTTTGCTTGGTTGACGTAGTCAGTGTTTGATGAGCAATGGACTCTACTCTTGAGGCAGGACGCTATCCAGCACTGGCTTGATGTTGGTGATTGCTTTGTCCAGGGTTTCGCCAACGTAGGGCCGAAGGTATTGGCCATAAGCACCGAGAAGAGCCAAGCGAGCTTTGTCCACTACAGGCTCCATCTCACTGGCCAGACCGCTGTAAGAAGCACACATGGATTTACTCACAGTTTCCTCACATGATGCTGTAAGAGCCATATGACTAGTTTGAGGCAGCCCTCACCTGATAATTTTGACGGCACTTTCCACTCTTGGGCTTTTCTTAAGTTCATCATAAATCTCCTGGGCTCTTCCTCCTGTTGGGGAGCTCTCTAGCATTGGCTGAACTGAGTTTTTGACCTTTTCCCAAGCAGTGACAATCCTCTTAAAGAAAACTGCCTTCAGTCCCTCATATTTCTCAACTAACTCCTTGTCAGGCTCGGGCCATTGCTGTGCCCAGACACACACCGACACTACGAGAGGAAGAAAAGACCTTGAGAATGATATAAGAGCACTGTGCCCACCTAAAACAACATGCTTACCCACTTTCACTGAATCATTTCTGGTTGTTTTGTGTGAAAAAGAGTGTGTACCAGAGAAAGGTCTGCACAATTATGTGCACTTGGTAAACTGCTTTTCATCGTAACATGTCTGCATGCTGACATTTTACAGCTAAAATGTAAGTCATTCATTTATACAATACTAAATGCAAATAGACTTGTGACTTATTTTATTTCTTGTTTGAATTATATCTGCCTAAAACTTCCGTTAGGGTCATAATTTTGATGAGCAAATCGAAATTAACAGGCCTTCTGTTCTAAAACGTCTTTCTTTTGTCCAGTTAACAAAGCAATACAATTCTTAAGAAGTGGTTATTACCTTGGAGTGCAAGGATGAGAGCAAATGTCAGCTTCATCTGGTAGAGGAGACAGACATTTAGACATGAATGCTTGGAATATATGTGAATATCATCAGTTTTCTCTTAAAGTTGAACTCTTACGAACAAAAAAATCAAATGAATAAACAGTCATGAAAATATGTTTATAATACAATATGCCTTGTTTTCTATTTGCAGAAAAAAAGAGATGCATTTCAATTCTTTTTAAAATAGTGAGGTATTGTAAGTAGTTTAGCCCAATGTTAATGCATGAATGCAAGAGCAACATACTGAAGACTCACTTTACCTTGTGCTAGTGAGATTCCTGTAGAGAGAAATAAAGGACTGGAGTCAACTGCACCAGCTGAGTTTGCAGTTATATTGTCTGCCGTCCATCCCTATATCTGCCTGACCGCTTGACCAAACAAACGTCATCACACACTCAATAACTCGCAATCAATCACACACTCATGCTGCATGTATACACACCCACGCGGGTGGACTTACTGTTCCTACAGGGCAAACATGTCCACCATGGTTTGTCCACTCAAAGTCCACTGTTCCCTGTATGTGTATTAATAAGACATGAGACTGTACTCATGAAACCCCTAATTAAAGATGTTTATGTGCTCTGAGTGTTTAAAGATGCACTAAGGATAAATGAACACTCTTAGAAGAAAAGAACCTTAAAAGGTTCTAAAGTGCTACCTATTTGGAACCCCTAAAATGCAATGCATGTGAGTAATCACAAAATTTAAGATATGGGGGTTAAAAAATGTAATTAATCAACATCACACGAAGAGTTTTTATCCTCCAAAAATCTGCATGATTAAAATGTGATATTAAGTTACTACAACAGTTTAATAAACAATAATTTAATTACAACTCCAAAATGTTGCAGAATAATGTAATATATAAATGAATAATTGCCTATAAAGAACCTTTGTGCCAAAAGGGTTCTTTCTTGTCATTATCATCATTTTTTTTTTTGCATAAAAGGTCCTTTGCAGTTGAGTAAAGAACACTATGCTACATATATAGAACCCTTTTTTCTAAGAGTGATACACTTAGCAGGTACTTTTATACAAAGCAGCTTTGAAAGCAAAGCAATCCAAAAAGAAAAGAAAGAAAAGCAAAGCTTTATATACTTTTTTATATTAACAATATCCTTTTTTAGAGTGATGTTAGATGCTATCCAAACCTATAGAGAAATATTTCAGTTCAATTCAAATATGTGCCTTTCACAATACTGTTATTATACTTTTGGGAGACCTAAAATATTTCATTGGTTTTCCATTGACCCCCTTGAAACCTTTTGCGGCCTCTTATTTATTAAAGCCATTGATGTGAGTGTTTAAAGATAAGAATAAATGTGTACACTTAACAGGCACTTTGATACAAAGCAGCTTCAAAAGAAAAGCAATGTAAAAAGAAAAGAAAGAAAAGCAAAGCTATATTTATATATAGTGTATATATAGCTACTGTATATAAAAGAAAGGATATGGTATACATCCCAATAAATTATTAAATATGATCTGGAAATTTTGGAATTAATTTTTTTTATTAACCATATCCTTTATTTTCTACCCATTATTAGAGTAAGATGTATAAACTCTGTATAAACTATAGAGTTATAAAATATTTCACTGGTTTTCAATTGACCCCCTTGAAACTTTTTTGACCTCTTGGGTGACCACATCCCAGCTTCAAAAAGTCCTGCCTGTAAAGTTGTATTTCCCCAGGGTTTAAACCTAAAATCTTGGCGTTGCTAGCACCCTGTTCTAGTTGAGCTACAGGAACATAAAGATGAGACAAAAGAGACATTGTTGCAATCATAAATTGCATATGATGACTTTTTTAAAATAAAATTAAATACATAATATTAATATATTAAATATGTGAATATACTTCTCAACAAGTCTCTAGGCAAACTGAAAGGCTATAAAATGCATTTTTACAATTTTCAGACATTCAAATGAACTTTTATCTCTTAACCTATCCAGACTGTGCTTGGACAGCAATTTTTTTTTCTTCCATGAGTGCCAGAATCAATATTGTTGACTTTAATGTACATAAACTAATAAGGTTTGAGCAAAGCCTGTCCAAAGGTTGTGAAAAGCTTTCAACATGCCAAATTGACAAAATCAGACTCCGTGAACTTTCCACTTTGGAACATAACGTGTCTAATCTACAACCCGTGGACCTTTCTTTTCTTTTTCTTTATTTTATTTTTTTACATTTTTTTTTAATTAGAAAAAATATCCTTATTCATATTCTATTCATTTAGCATTTTTGTATCTCATTTTCTTCCTTAATTATTTTCCCATTTCCTACTCCATCCACTGTTTCTCATTCAAAGATTCCACAAGCCATTTGTTCTGTGACATTATCTGGCACTTTTATTAGTTAGGTGTTAAAAGGAAACATTCTTGCAGTTTAGTTGCAATTTTTACATTACATCATGTTTGCATTATTGCAATGGAATGACTCCATTGGTGGATTTAGTGCATTAATTCCAGAATAGCAGTATACTTAAACTTAAGTGAGGATTGATCAGGAGTCTTTTTGTTCCCTAAAGGTCTGTTCTGCTTATTTATCTTGGGTTGATCTGAAGGAGGACACTTTGCTTTTCAGTCTCTCCCAAAAGGAACTTGCACCGTCTTTAGCCCACTCCATGTAAGAGTCAGCTACGGGTTTGAGATGGTCCTCGTAGTACATGCCAACGAAATCAGCGGCTGTGCTGCCAACATTTAGAACTTTAGTCTTTGTGTCCCTGTGTAAGTCAGACACACAAACAAACATGAATAAAATAAAATAACATGTCCACACTAAATTTTAGCAGTGAAAAAACATTATGCATTAACTACCTGTACATCTGCTGTGCTCTTCCAAGAAGTCCAGCATTGTCTGGAGCAGCAGAAGGCAACGGGTTGGACAATGTCCAACACACTAGGAGGGCCGTAGATTTACAAATTTTAAAATAAGTTGCATGATAGATGTTTCCATTGATTTTGTTTTTTATGTATCTTTAGTATTTTATATCAAAAGCATAAAATATATACATGTGTAGACAGACCTTGCAACATCACCACCAGAACAAAGAGCACCAATCTGGACATCTGGCAGAACAATCAGTTAAGCTCATCAGTTGGTAATAATAGATTTGGAATTGCTTGCATATACAGTACATTATTACACTATGGTGGTAACAAATCAAACTTAAACATATATAGTACGTATGTACCTTTAGAGTTAAGAAGTGAAGAAGTATAGATGTAAGAATTTTTTTCTTCAGAAGAACTGTTTGCCAGACGCACTGTGGTTTTTCTGAGGCTTTTGCGATGAGGTTGTCTTTAGTTCATTGTGTTCTTTGAAGAGTGCCAACTTGCTTCAGCAATGCTGTATTTGTATCAAATCAGACAAACAGATCACACCATTTCTGAGTAGGCACTGTCTGCTGTTTACTCAGCAAAAACAAGCCTTTGTGGAGTTTGGGGTTCAATTTTATATTTATAAATGTGTATATATAGGCCTAAATAAAAATAAAGTAAATAAATAAAAATCGCAATTATATTTGACATATTATATTAATATAAGTATTTATATATTTCTCTGGGTTTCATTTGTGGGGTGTCCATAAGGCACTGAGCCATTTGAGTTTCTCCATTAATCTATTTTTTTTTAACAAAACTGTAAGACTAACAAAACTGTAAGACACTTCCAGTTGTGTCTACAAAACTGTAAGACACTTCCATTTAGATAAATACAGAGTTTGGATTTTTTTAAAAAGGAGCGAGGGTGAAGACAAGCACATAGCCAGTATGAAAGGAATGAAAATACTAAAAAAGTAAACATTTTGATAAAGAGAGACAAAGTTTCAGACTTTCTATTACGTTTTTTGAAGTATTTGAAGCTCTGAAATATTTGAGTAAAATCACAGAAATATATTAAAGGAGGGCTTACATTTTTCCATTTACAAGTATGGATATGATATTTACCCATCAATAAAACTTCTCCATTAATCTTATGATATTTTAATTTGTTTTGACCAAAGAAAATGTAAGAAAGATATGGAGAAGTGCCAGATCGGTTCAACAGCATGACGGTTTTTAGTTTAGCAACGCATACTGCAACCTTCATGCTGTTGAACTCATCTGGTATACATAAACACTGTATTGTTTCAAAATTTTGTATTTGAACAATAGTATATTGGTAGCATGTAGGTATATATTCATGTTAAGTGTGCACAGCCTTCCACAAAAGGTCTATAAATATTAGATTATTATATAGGCTAAACCCGTGGCATAGGTTTGATTTTTGAAATTGGTGGGGACGTGGACATCAATATATAAATATACTTTAAGTTTTGACCGAAATTATTGATAATGTCATGATTATTATATGTCATGATTCCTGTTACCAGCTGACAGTTTTTCGATGACTGTTAGCACATATGGAGGATGTTTCAACCTTGATCCTTTGAAGTACTGAACAGATAAAAACAAGTTTACATTTATTGCATTTAGGCCAGAGAAATTCAATAGTGGGATTCAATTCAAAGAAAAGGGGTCAGTTAGTCAGCCCTATTGACTGCTGAACTGCATGGCTTGATATTAATCATGGGAATGTAATGATCATTAACTGAGGACAAACAGTGACTTTAGCCTGATGTGGTCTGATGCTAGAAGCCCTTTGGCCTGATTTGCAACTTTGCATACTGGTCTATATTAGGCTATATATTTATTGGTTGGTGATATTTTGATGTTATGGCATCATTTATAGTTAGTGTGTGTCTGTATATTGCTCTTTACTGGTTTATCTGCTTTTAGAAATACCTGACTTAACTATTAAAATTGATTTATAAAATGATGTAGCATATAGGTTGATACAAATATGAACAATTAATTCAAATGTATATTCAAAATAATTATTTAATTTTTGATATGAACACATTTCAAATTAAACAAACACAAACTGGTTCTTTTTCCCCTGTTTATTGTTTTGAAAAAAATTCAGAATGAATTTTTAGATTTCAAATGTTTCCATAATATTTAACAGCATCCTACAAAATTGCAAGATACATTGATTACACAAATGACAATCAGATCATCTCAGTTTGAAGTTGTTTTAAACTGTAACAAATGCACCAGTTGGCACAACAGGGTGGGGGAGATGTCACATATGACGGAGTAATTACAGGGTTGCAGGGATGAAGGGTATGGTCATCGTTTTTTTTTTTTATTATTATTATTTTATTGGAATGTTTCAGACATCTTCTGCTTCATCTTCTCAAACTGCTCACTAAACCAGCTCCTGCCGAGACAAAAACACATTCATTTTAGAAAAGGCTACAGAAATGTGAAGCAGCTGCAGTACAGATACAACATGACCATTTGAATAATGCATTTTATAAATAAATATAACATGTAAAGTTAAGTTACATTTTATACATTTAAAAGAAAATATGAATTATATGATCTTACTTGGTTTTAGTAGCAAACTCGCTCTGATCCAACTGTTGAAAGGTGGTCTTGGTCTTCTCTGTCAGGTCCTCTGCAATCGCCTTCACCTGGGTCTGGAAAGTGGCGAAACGCTGTTCCAGTGTGGGCTCATCCTGGGCCTCTGTTTAAATTCAGGTAAACATTGTCAATGCATAAATCTTATTTGTACTCATGTGAAATAGCATTACATACTAAGAACTGATGTTTAATATGTCTTTTTATCTTAAAAATCAGATGGAAAATTACCTGTGTGTACAGCAAGGACAAGCATCAGCACGGCTGCAGCCAGGTACAGTTTCATCTTTTCAGTCTTTTCTGTAACACACAGAAAATAAAACGAGTTTAGAGGGCCAATGATTACGGACAGTGCGGCCATTTCGACGGATTTAAAATGAAATTATTTGATTATACGTCACAAATTAACGTAATAAACCTATAAGTCAAAAGCAGTACGTAGACGTTTTTTCCCCGCTTGTTATTCTACTTCGTAACTGTTTTAAGCGATATATATATACATATTATAATTTTAAAGAACTATCTGCTTCGACGAGAAGAGTTCAAATAACCTATTTGATAATTTGTGCTGAATACACGAAGACGTTCGCTTTTGGAAATCAATGCAAACGAAGATACAAAACAAAACTAAATAATGCTTATTCTAATGCTTGTTTTTCCATATTTTTAAAGCATTGTTATTGTCAAATACCCTTGGCCTACTGTTTTTTTTTTTAATTAACATGGGAAATAAACTTAAAAGCTGAATGATGTACAGATGATGACAAGCAATGACGCCTAGATGTCGCCATATACTATTTATTTACTTAAGGTAGGAAAAGAAAGTCAGTTCCATTGCTTCTCTGAAAAGCTCGGTAGATTAGCTCCTTACTTTAGACGTTTAGAAATTTATCGCGAGAATAATTAATTTAATGTAGCCTAAATTGTCATACCTTGCTTGTAGTCCTCAAGAGAATTGGTTTGAGATTGTGATGACCCACAGATGGCTTGGCCATTTATAGCTGGACTGAGCTGACGTAGTGTGATAACGCCACCTCTGACCTATCAAGACCAACTGTGATGATCATTCACTCTTTCCGTAGGCCTACATCTCTGTTGTAGGCTCTGTTGTTCTTTTTGTTTTGCCATGTCGACAATGGCTCTAGTAAACATTTTAGGTGAGTAAACTGTGCCATAACAGCTGCATTTTCTCATATTGTTCTGTGATTCCTGATACGCATAACATTAATGACTATCAGTTCCATTTGAAACAGTCACAAATAAATGTTACAAATGTTACAAAACAGTAGCCATTTTTTTCTTTATCTGGTGCTCTAGTGTACAGCCACTATGTTACAACGTAAATTCATTATCAGGGATTTTACAACTGATTACATGCTCTTCTCTTATTTTACGACTGCTTACAACACTTACACACTTTCTAAACTCTTCTGAAAGTCAAAACAACAGTGTCCTTCAAATTCCTCAAGCAAACCTGTGTTTACTGCCCCATTTTGCAAAAAACTTTTAAGTTATGCTAAAAAATAACATTTACCTAAAATAGAATTGTGCTTCATTGGCAAAGTCATTACTTATTGA
This sequence comes from Cyprinella venusta, assembly GCA_038021265.1. NCBI lineage: Eukaryota > Metazoa > Chordata > Actinopteri > Cypriniformes > Leuciscidae > Cyprinella > Cyprinella venusta. The sequence continues at coordinate 19,920,092 of CM075874.1, read as the reverse complement.
ATATACTAGATAAAAAGGATCTAAAACTTTAGTTCCCATTGTAGCTGACGGCAGATTTGTTAATATTGATTTCAGTGCTATTTAAAGTTCAATAATAGTCACGCTATGCTATTGAATGGCTAAAACTGGAACTAATACTTGGAGGGACCTCTTATCTGTAATAGAGAATGCACCATTTCTTTGTGTCTATATGGAGGCCTTATACCAGGTGAGGAAAGAGAGGAAGTGGGCAAAATGCCAACATTTGGGAAATGCAAACAGATAGCAAGCATGTCATGTCATGTCATGCTAAGATGGCATGCCTTCACCAATCCACTTTGCTGTCAATTCCTTTTAAAAGATGGCTGCCCGCAAGAAAAATAAGTTGATTCAAGTGTCCTGTTTGTATAAGAAAATATACTCTGTCTAGTGTCTACATTTTATATACTTCTCAGAAATATACTTAAATTTTTACTTAACTTTACTTTACTACACTTTACTTAAGTGTACTTGACTTGTACTGAGATAATAGTCCAAGTATATTTGGCCTGTACTTGTACTCAATCTTTTGATCGAGATATACTTAAAGTAGCCTACAATTTTCTAGTATAAAAAAACTATAAGTTGTGTACTTAAAGTTTACTTGTACACTTAAACGAATACTCTTATACACTAAAAGTGGGCCAATTTAGTCCCAAACTGTCAAATTGTCACCT
>CM075874.1:19751466-19919297 GCA_038021265.1 Cyprinella venusta | reverse complement strand
TGGATTCTGACAGAGGGCCACGAGACTTCGACCAGCGCGCAAAAATGGAGGCTCTAGACCCTTCCAGAGCCGAGATATCGGATGACAAAGTTTTGACCTGAAAAAAAAAACATAAGGGGTAACACTGTCGTTTTTGGCCGAAATTTTGACCCCCTCCGATCTTCTTGAAACTCTGGATTCTGACAGAGGGCCACGAGACTTCGACCAGCGCACAAAAATGGAGGCTCTAGACCCTTCCGGAGCCGAGATATCGGATGTCAAAGTTTTGACCTGAAAAAAAAACATAAGGGGTAACACTGTCGTTTTTGGCCGAAATTTTGACCCCCTCCGATCTTCTTGAAACTCTGGATTCTAACAGAGGGCCACGAGACTTCGACCAGCGCGCAAAAATGGAGGCTCTAGACCCTTCCAGAGCCGAGATATCGGATGTCAAAGTTTTGACCTGAAAAAAAAACATAAGGGGTAACACTGTCGTTTTTGGCCGAAATTTTGACCCCCTCCGATCTTCTTGAAACTCTGGATTCTGACAGAGGGCCACGAGACTTCGACCAGCGCGCAAAAATGGAGGCTCTAGACCCTTCCAGAGCCGAGATATCGGATGTCAAAGTTTTGACCTGAAAAAAAAAACATAAGGGGTAACACTGTCGTTTTTGGCCAAAATTTTGACCCCCTCCGATCTTCTTGAAACTCTGGATTCTGACAGAGGGCCATGAGACTTCGACCAGCGCGCAAAAATGGAGGCTCTAGACCCTTCCAGAGCCGAGATATCGGATGTCAAAGTTTTGACCCGAAAAAAAAAACATAAGGGGTAACACTGTCGTTTTTGGCCGAAATTTTGACCCCCTCCGATCTTCTTGAAACTCTGGATTCTGACAGAGGGCCACGAGACTTCGACCAGCGCGCAAAAATGGAGGCTCTAGACCCTTCCAGAGCCGAGATATCGGATGTCAAAGTTTTGACCTGAAAAAAAAAACATAAGGGGTAACACTGTCGTTTTTGGCCGAAATTTTGACCCCCTCCGATCTTCTTGAAACTCTGGATTCTGACAGAGGGCCACGAGACTTCGACCAGCGCGCAAAAATGGAGGCTCTAAACCCTTCCAGAGCCGAGATATCGGATGTCAAAGTTTTGACCTGAAAAAAAAACATAAGGGGTAACACTGTCGTTTTTGGCCGAAATTTTGACCCCCTCCGATCTTCTTGAAACTCTGGATTCTGACAGAGGGCCACGAGACTTCGACCAGCGCGGAAAAATGGAGGCTCTAGACCCTTCCAGAGCCGAGATATCGGATGTCAAAGTTTTGACCTGAAAAAAAAACATAAGGGGTAACACTGTCGTTTTTGGCCGAAATTTTGACCCCCTCCGATCTTCTTGAAACTCTGGATTCTGACAGAGGGCCACGAGACTTCGACCAGCGTGCAAAAATGGAGGCTCTAGACCCTTCCAGAGCCGAGATATCGGATGACAAAGTTTTGACCTGAAAAAAAACATAAGGGGTAACACTGTCGTTTTTGGCCGAAATTTTGACCCCCTCCGATCTTCTTGAAACTCTGGATTCCGACAGAGGGCCACGAGCCTTCGACCAGCGCGCAAAAATGGAGGCTCTAGACCCTTCCAGAGCCGAGATATCGGATGTCAAAGTTTTGACCTGAAAAAAAAAAACATAAGGGGTAACACTGTCGTTTTTGGCCGAAATTTTGACCCCCTCCGATCTTCTTGAAACTCTGGATTCTGACAGAGGGCCACGAGACTTCGACCAGCGCACAAAAATGGAGGCTCTAGACCCTTCCGGAGCCGAGATATCGGACGTCAAAGTTTTGACCTGAAAAAAAAACATAAGGGGTAACACTGTCGTTTTTGGCCGAAATTTTGACCCCCTCCGATCTTCTTGAAACTCTGGATTCTGACAGAGGGCCACGAGACTTCGACCAGCGCGCAAAAATGGAGGCTCTAGACCCTTCCAGAGCCGAGATATCGGATGTCAAAGTTTTGACCTGAAAAAAAAAACATAAGAGGGTAACACTGTCGTTTTTGGCCGAAATTTTGACCCCCTCCGATCTTCTTGAAACTCTGGATTCTGACAGAGGGCCACGAGACTTCAACCAGCGCGCAAAAATGGAGGCTCTAGACCCTTCCAGAGCCGAGATATCGGATGTCAAAGTTTTGACCCGAAAAAAAAACATAAGGGGTAACACTGTCGTTTTTGGCCGAAATTTTGACCCCCTCCGATCTTCTTGAAACTCTGGATTCTGACAGAGGGCCACGAGACTTCGACCAGCGCGCAAAAATGGAGGCTCTAGACCCTTCCAGAGCCGAGATATCGGATGTCAAAGTTTTGACCTGAAAAAAAAACATAAGGGGTAACACTGTCGTTTTTGGCCGAAATTTTGACCCCCTCCGATCTTCTTGAAACTATGGATTCTGACAGAGGGCCACGAGACTTCGACCAGCGCGCAAAAATGGAGGCTCTAGACCCTTCCAGAGCCGAGATATCGGATGTCAAAGTTTTGACCCGAAAAAAAAACATAAGGGGTAACACTGTCGTTTTTGGCCGAAATTTTGACCCCCTCCGATCTTCTTGAAACTCTGGATTCTGACAGAGGGCCACGAGACTTCGACCAGCGCGCAAAAATGGAGGCTCTAGACCCTTCCAGAGCCGAAATATTGGATGTCAAAGTTTTGACCTGAAAAAAAAACATAAGGGGTAACACTGTCGTTTTTGGCCGAAATTTTGACCCCCTCCGATCTTCTTGAAACTCTGGATTCTGACAGAGGGCCACGAGACATCGACCAGCGCGCAAAAATGGAGGCTCTAGACCCTTCCAGAGCCGAGATATCGGATGACAAAGTTTTGACCTGAAAAAAAACATAAGGGGTAACACTGTCATTTTTGGCCGAAATTTTGACCCCCTCCGATCTTCTTGAAACTCTGGATTCTGACAGAGGGCGACGAGACTTCGACCAGCGCGCAAAAATGGAGGCTCTAGACCCTTCCAGAGCCGAGATATCGGATGTCAAAGTTTTGACCTGAAAAAAAAACATAAGGGGTAACACTGTCGTTTTTGGCCAAAATTTTGACCCCGTCCGATCTTCTTGAAACTCTGGATTCTGACAGAGGGCCATGAGACTTCGACCAGCGCGCAAAAATGGAGGCTCTAGACCCTTCCAGAGCCGAGATATCGGATGTCAAAGTTTTGACCCGAAAAAAAAACATAAGGGGTAACACTGTCGTTTTTGGCCGAAATTTTGACCCCCTCCGATCTTCTTGAAACTCTGGATTCTGACAGAGGGCCACGAGACTTCGACCAGCGCGCAAAAATGGAGGCTCTAGACCCTTCCAGAGCCGAGATATCGGATGTCAAAGTTTTGACCTGAAAAAAAAAACATAAGGGGTAACACTGTTGTTTTTGGCCGAAATTTTGACCCCCTCCGATCTTCTTGAAACTCTGGATTCTGACAGAGGGCCACGAGACTTCGACCAGCGCGCAAAAATGGAGGCTCTAAACCCTTCCAGAGCCGAGATATCGGATGTCAAAGTTTTGACCTGAAAAAAAAACATAAGGGGTAACACTGTCGTTTTTGGCCGAAATTTTGACCCCCTCCGATCTTCTTGAAACTCTGGTTTCTGACAGAGGGCCACGAGACTTCGACCAGCGCGCAAAAATGGAGGCTCTAGACCCTTCCAGAGCCGAGATATCGGATGTCAAAGTTTTGACCTGAAAAAAAAAACATAAGGGGTAACACTGTCGTTTTTGGCCGAAATTTTGACCCCCTCCGATCTTCTTGAAACTCTGGATTCTGACAGAGGGCCACGAGACTTCGACCAGCGCGCAAAAATGGAGGCTCTAGACCCTTCCAGAGCCGAGATATCGGATGTCAAAGTTTTGACCTGAAAAAAAAAACATAAGGGGTAACACTGTCGTTTTTGGCCGAAATTTTGACCCCCTCCGATCTTCTTGAAACTATGGATTCTGACAGAGGGCCACGAGACTTCGACCAGCGCGCAAAAATGGAGGCTCTAGACCCTTCCAGAGCCGAGATATCGGATGTCAAAGTTTTGACCCGAAAAAAAAAACATAAGGGGTAACACTGTCGTTTTTGGCCGAAATTTTGACCCCCTCCGATCTTCTTGAAACTCTGGATTCTGACAGAGGGCCACGAGACTTCGACCAGCGCGCAAAAATGGAGGCTCTAGACCCTTCCAGAGCCGAGATATTGGATGTCAAAGTTTTGACCTGAAAAAAAAACATAAGGGGTAACACTGTCGTTTTTGGCCGAAATTTTCACCCCCTCCGATCTTCTTGAAACTCTGGATTCTGACAGAGGGCCACGAGACTTCGACCAGCGTGCAAAAATGGAGGCTCTAGACCCTTCCAGAGCCGAGATATCGGATGACAAAGTTTTGACCTGAAAAAAAAACATAAGGGGTAACACTGTCGTTTTTGGCCGAAATTTTGACCCCCTCCGATCTTCTTGAAACTCTGGATTCTGACAGAGGGCCACGAGACTTCGACCAGCGCGCAAAAATGGAGGCTCTAGACCCTTCCAGAGCCGAGATATCGGATGTCAAAGTTTTGACCTGAAAAAAAAAACATAAGGGGTAACACTGTCGTTTTTGGCCGAAATTTTGACCCCCTCCGATCTTCTTGAAACTCTGGATTCTGACAGAGGGCCACGAGACTTCGACCAGCGCACAAAAATGGAGGCTCTAGACCCTTCCGGAGCCGACATATCGGACGTCAAAGTTTTGACCTGAAAAAAAAACATAAGGGGTAACACTGTCGTTTTTGGCCGAAATTTTGACCCCCTCCGATCTTCTTGAAACTCTGGATTCTGACAGAGGGCCACGAGACTTCGACCAGCGCGCAAAAATGGAGGCTCTAGACCCTTCCAGAGCCGAGATATCGGATGTCAAAGTTTTGACCTGAAAAAAAACATAAGGGGTAACACTGTCGTGTTTGGCCGAAATTTTGACCCCCTCCGATCTTCTTGAAACTCTGGATTCTGACAGAGGGCCACGAGACTTCGACCAGCGCGCAAAAATGGAGGCTCTAGACCCTTCCAGAGCCGAGATATCGGATGTCAAAGTTTTGACCTGAAAAAAAAACATAAGGGGTAACACTGTCGTTTTTGGCCAAAATTTTGACCCCCTCCGATCTTCTTGAAACTCTGGATTCTGACAGAGGGCCATGAGACTTCGACCAGCGCGCAAAAATGGAGGCTCTAGACCCTTCCAGAGCCGAGATATCGGATGTCAAAGTTTTGACCCGAAAAAAAAAACATAAGGGGTAACACTCTCGTTTTTGGCCGAAATTTTGACCCCCTCCGATCTTCTTGAAACTCTGGATTCTGACAGAGGGCCACGAGACTTCGACCAGCGCGCAAAAATGGAGGCTCTAGACCCTTCCAGAGCCGAGATATCGGATGACAAAGTTTTGACCTGAAAAAAAACATAAGGGGTAACACTGTCGTTTTTGGCCGAAATTTTGACCCCCTCCGATCTTCTTGAAACTCTGGATTCTGACAGAGGGCCACGAGACTTCGACCAGCGCGCAAAAATGGAGGCTCTAGACCCTTCCAGAGCCGAGATATCGGATGTCAAAGTTTTGACCTGAAAAAAAAACATAAGGGGTAACACTGTCGTTTTTGGCTGAAATTTTGACCCCCTCCGATCTTCTTGAAACTCTGGATTCTGACAGAGGGCCACGAGACTTCGACCAGCGCACAAAAATGGAGGCTCTAGACCCTTCCGGAGCCGAGATATCGGACGTCAAAGTTTTGACCTGAAAAAAAAACATAAGGGGTAACACTGTCGTTTTTGGCCGAAATTTTGACCCCCTCCGATCTTCTTGAAACTCTGGATTCTGACAGAGGGCCACGAGACTTCGACCAGCGCGCAAAAATGGAGGCTCTAGACCCTTCCAGAGCCGAGATATCGGATGTCAAAGTTTTGACCTGAAAAAAAAACATAAGGGGTAACACTGTCGTTTTTGGCCGAAATTTTGACCCCCTCCGATCTTCTTGAAACTCTGGATTCTGACAGAGGGCCACGAGACTTCGACCAGCGTGCAAAAATGGAGGCTCTAGACCCTTCCAGAGCCGAGATATCGGATGACAAAGTTTTGACCTGAAAAAAAACATAAGGGGTAACACTGTCGTTTTTGGCCGAAATTTTGACCCCCTCCGATCTTCTTGAAACTCTGGATTCTGACAGAGGGCCACGAGCCTTCGACCAGCGCGCAAAAATGGAGGCTCTAGACCCTTCCAGAGCCGAGATATCGGATGTCAAAGTTTTGACCTGAAAAAAAAACATAAGGGGTAACACTGTCGTTTTTGGCCGAAATTTTGACCCCCTCCGATCTTCTTGAAACTCTGGATTCTGACAGAGGGCCACGAGACTTCGACCAGCGCACAAAAATGGAGGCTCTAGACCCTTCCGGAGCCGAGATATCGGACGTCAAAGTTTTGACCTGAAAAAAAAACATAAGGGGTAACACTGTCGTTTTTGGCCGAAATTTTGACCCCCTCCGATCTTCTTGAAACTCTGGATTCTGACAGAGGGCCACGAGACTTCGACCAGCGCGCAAAAATGGAGGCTCTAGACCCTTCCAGAGCCGAGATATCGGATGTCAAAGTTTTGACCTGAAAAAAAAACATAAGGGGTAACACTGTCGTTTTTGGCCGAAATTTTGACCCCCTCCGATCTTCTTGAAACTCTGGATTCTGACAGAGGGCCACGAGACTTCGACCAGCGCGCAAAAATGGAGGCTCTAGACCCTTCCAGAGCCGAGATATCGGATGTCAAAGTTTTGACCTGAAAAAAAAAAACATAAGGGGGTAACACTGTCGTTTTTGGCCGAAATTTTGACCCCCTCCGATCTTCTTGAAACTCTGGATTCTGACAGAGGGCCACGAGACTTCGACCAGCGCGCAAAAATGGAGGCTCTAGACCTTTCCAGAGCCGAGATATCGGATGTCAAAGTTTTGACCCGAAAAAAAAACATAAGGGGTAACACTGTCGTTTTTGGCCGAAATTTTGACCCCCTCCGATCTTCTTGAAACTCTGGATTCTGACAGAGGGCCACGAGACTTCGACCAGCGCGCAAAAATGGAGGCTGTAGACCCTTCCAGAGCCGAGATATCGGATGTCAAAGTTTTGACCTGAAAAAAAAAACATAAGGGGTAACACTGTCGTTTTTGGCCGAAATTTTGACCCCCTCCGATCTTCTTGAAACTCTGGATTCTGACAGAGGGCCACGAGACTTCGACCAGCGCGCAAAAATGGAGGCTCTAGACCCTTCCAGAGCCGAGATATCGGATGTCAAAGTTTTGACCTGAAAAAAAAACATAAGGGGTAACACTGTCGTTTTTGGCCGAAATTTTGACCCCCTCCGATCTTCTTGAAACTATGGATTCTGACAGAGGGCCACGAGACTTCGACCAGCGCGCAAAAATGGAGGCTCTAGACCCTTCCAGAGCCGAGATATCGGATGTCAAAGTTTTGACCCGAAAAAAAAAACATAAGGGGTAACACTGTCGTTTTTGGCCGAAATTTTGACCCCCTCCGATCTTCTTGAAACTCTGGATTCTGACAGAGGGCCACGAGACTTCGACCAGCGCGCAAAAATGGAGGCTCTAGACCCTTCCAGAGCCGAGATATCGGATGTCAAAGTTTTGACCTGAAAAAAAAACATAAGGGGTAACACTGTCGTTTTTGGCCGAAATTTTGACCCCCTCCGATCTTCTTGAAACTCTGGATTCTGACAGAGGGCCACGAGACTTCGACCAGCGCGCAAAAATGGAGGCTGTAGACCCTTCCAGAGCCGAGATATCGGATGTCAAAGTTTTTACCTGAAAAAAAACATAAGGGGTAACACTGTCGTTTTTGGCCGAAATTTTGACCCCCTCCGATCTTCTTGAAACTCTGGATTCTGACAGAAGGCCACGAGACTTCGACCAGCGAGCAAAAATGGAGGCTCTAGACCCTTCCAGAGCCGAGATATCGGATGTCAAAGTTTTGACCTGAAAAAAAAACATAAGGGGTAACACTGTCGTTTTTGGCCGAAATTTTGACCCCCTCCGATCTTCTTGAAACTCTGGATTCTGACAGAGGGCCACGAGACTTCGACCAGCGCGCAAAAATGGAGGCTCTAGACCCTTCCAGAGCCGAGATATTGGATGTCAAAGTTTTTACCTGAAAAAAAAACATAAGGGGTAACACTGTCGTTTTTGGCCGAAATTTTGACCCCCTCCGATCTTCTTGAAACTCTGGATTCTGACAGAAGGCCACGAGACTTCGACCAGCGCGCAAAAATGGAGGCTCTAGACCCTTCCAGAGCCGAGATATCGGATGTCAAAGTTTTGACCTGAAAAAAAAACATAAGGGGTAACACTGTCGTTTTTGGCCGAAATTTTGACCCCCTCCGATCTTCTTGAAACTCTGGATTCTGACAGAGGGCCACGAGACTTCGACCAGCGCGCAAAAATGGAGGCTCTAGACCCTTCCAGAGCCGAGATATCGGATGTCAAAGTTTTGACCTGAAAAAAAAAACATAAGGGGTAACACTGTCGTTTTTGGCCAAAATTTTGACCCCCTCCGATCTTCTTGAAACTCTGGATTCTGACAGAGGGCCATGAGACTTCGACCAGCGCGCAAAAATGGAGGCTCTAGACCCTTCCAGAGCCGAGATATCGGATGTCAAAGTTTTGACCCGAAAAAAAAAACATAAGGGGTAACACTCTCGTTTTTGGCCGAAATTTTGATCCCCTCCGATCTTCTTGAAACTCTGGATTCTGACAGAGGGCCACGAGACTTCGACCAGCGCGCAAAAATGGAGGCTCTAGACCCTTCCAGAGCCGAGATATCGGATGACAAAGTTTTGACCTGAAAAAAAACATAAGGGGTAACACTGTCGTTTTTGGCCGAAATTTTGACCCCCTCCGATCTTCTTGAAACTCTGGATTCTGACAGAGGGCCACGAGACTTCGACCAGCGCGCAAAAATGGAGGCTCTAGACCCTTCCAGAGCCTAGATATCGGATGTCAAAGTTTTGACCTGAAAAAAAAACATAAGGGGTAACACTGTCGTTTTTGGCCGAAATTTTGACCCCCTCCGATCTTCTTGAAACTCTGGATTCTGACAGAGGGCCACGAGACTTCGACCAGCGCACAAAAATGGAGGCTCTAGACCCTTCCGGAGCCGAGATATCGGACGTCAAAGTTTTGACCTGAAAAAAAAACATAAGGGGTAACACTGTCGTTTTTGGCCGAAATTTTGACCCCCTCCGATCTTCATGAAACTCTGGATTCTGACAGAGGGCCACGAGACTTCGACCAGCGCGCAAAAATGGAGGCTCTAGACCCTTCCAGAGCCGAGATATCGGATGTCAAAGTTTTGACCTGAAAAAAAAACATAAGGGGTAACACTGTCGTTTTTGGCCGAAATTTTGACCCCCTCCGATCTTCTTGAAACTCTGGATTCTGACAGAGGGCCACGAGACTTCGACCAGCGTGCAAAAATGGAGGCTCTAGACCCTTCCAGAGCCGAGATATCGGATGACAAAGTTTTGACCTGAAAAAAAACATAAGGGGTAACACTGTCGTTTTTGGCCGAAATTTTGACCCCCTCCGATCTTCTTGAATCTCTGGATTCTGACAGAGGGCCACGAGCCTTCGACCAGCGCGCAAAAATGGAGGCTCTAGACCCTTCCAGAGCCGAGATATCGGATGTCAAAGTTTTGACCTGAAAAAAAAAACATAAGGGGTAACACTGTCGTTTTTGGCCAAAATTTTGACCCCCTCCGATCTTCTTGAAACTCTGGATTCTGACAGAGGGCCATGAGACTTCGACCAGCGCGCAAAAATGGAGGCTCTAGACCCTTCCAGAGCCGAGATATCGGATGTCAAAGTTTTGACCCGAAAAAAAAAACATAAGGGGTAACACTCTCGTTTTTGGCCGAAATTTTGATCCCCTCCGATCTTCTTGAAACTCTGGATTCTGACAGAGGGCCACGAGACTTCGACCAGCGCGCAAAAATGGAGGCTCTAGACCCTTCCAGAGCCGAGATATCGGATGACAAAGTTTTGACCTGAAAAAAAAACATAAGGGGTAACACTGTCGTTTTTGGCCGAAATTTTGACCCCCTCCGATCTTCTTGAAACTCTGGATTCTGACAGAGGGCCACGAGACTTCGACCAGCGCGCAAAAATGGAGGCTCTAGACCCTTCCAGAGCCGAGATATCGGATGTCAAAGTTTTGACCTGAAAAAAAAACATAAGGGGTAACACTGTCGTTTTTGGCCGAAATTTTGACCCCCTCCGATCTTCTTGAAACTCTGGATTCTGACAGAGGGCCACGAGACTTCGACCAGCGCACAAAAATGGAGGCTCTAGACCCTTCCGGAGCCGAGATATCGGACGTCAAAGTTTTGACCTGAAAAAAAAAACATAAGGGGTAACACTGTCGTTTTTGGCCGAAATTTTGACCCCCTCCGATCTTCTTGAAACTCTGGATTCTGACAGAGGGCCACGAGACTTCGACCAGCGCGCAAAAATGGAGGCTCTAGACCCTTCCAGAGCCGAGATATCGGATGTCAAAGTTTTGACCTGAAAAAAAACATAAGGGGTAACACTGTCGTTTTTGGCCGAAATTTTGACCCCCTCCGATCTTCTTGAAACTCTGGATTCTGACAGAGGGCCACGAGACTTCGACCAGCGTGCAAAAATGGAGGCTCTAGACCCTTCCAGAGCCGAGATATCGGATGACAAATTTTGACCTGAAAAAAAACATAAGGGGTAACACTGTCGTTTTTGGCCGAAATTTTGACCCCCTCCGATCTTCTTGAAACTCTGGATTCTGACAGAGGGCCACGAGCCTTCGACCAGCGCGCAAAAATGGAGGCTCTAGACCCTTCCAGAGCCGAGATATCGGATGTCAAAGTTTTGACCTGAAAAAAAAACATAAGGGGTAACACTGTCGTTTTTGGCCGAAATTTTGACCCCCTCCGATCTTCTTGAAACTCTGGATTCTGACAGAGGGCCACGAGACTTCGACCAGCGCGCAAAAATGGAGGCTCTAGACCCTTCCAGAGCCGAGATATCGGATGTCAAAGTTTTGACCTGAAAAAAAAAACATAAGGGGGTAACACTGTCGTTTTTGGCCGAAATTTTGACCCCCTCCGATCTTCTTGAAACTCTGGATTCTGACAGAGGGCCACGAGACTTCGACCAGCGCGCAAAAATGGAGGCTCTAGACCCTTCCAGAGCCGAGATATCGAATGTCAAAGTTTTGACCCGAAAAAAAACATAAGGGGTAACACTGTCGTTTTTGGCCGAAATTTTGACCCCCTCCGATCTTCTTGAAACTCTGGATTCTGACAGAGGGCCACGAGACTTCGACCAGCGCGCAAAAATGGAGGCTGTAGACCCTTCCAGAGCCGAGATATCGGATGTCAAAGTTTTGACCTGAAAAAAAAACATAAGGGGTAACACTGTCGTTTTTGGCCGAAATTTTGACCCCCTCCGATCTTCTTGAAACTCTGGATTCTGACAGAGGGCCACGAGACTTCGACCAGCGCGCAAAAATGGAGGCTCTAGACCCTTCCAGAGCCGAGATATCGGATGTCAAAGTTTTGACCTGAAAAAAAAAACATAAGGGGTAACACTGTCATTTTTGGCCGAAATTTTGACCCCCTCCGATCTTTTTGAAACTATGGATTCTGACAGAGGGCCACGAGACTTCGACCAGCGCGCAAAAATGGAGGCTCTAGACCCTTCCAGAGCCGAGATATCGGATGTCAAAGTTTTGACCCGAAAAAAAAACATAAGGGGTAACACTGTCGTTTTTGGCCGAAATTTTGACCCCCTCCGATCTTCTTGAAACTCTAGATTCTGACAGAGGGCCACGAGACTTCGACCAGCGCGCAAAAATGGAGGCTCTAGACCCTTCCAGAGCCGAGATATCGGATGTCAAAGTTTTGACCTGAAAAAAAAACATAAGGGGTAACACTGTCGTTTTTGGCCGAAATTTTGACCCCCTCCGATCTTCTTGAAACTCTGGATTCTGACAGAGGGCCACGAGACTTCGACCAGCGCGCAAAAATGGAGGCTCTAGACCCTTCCAGAGCCGAGATATCGGATGTCAAAGTTTTTACCTGAAAAAAAAACATAAGGGGTAACACTGTCGTTTTTGGCCGAAATTTTGACCCCCTCCGATCTTCTTGAAACTCTGGATTCTGACAGAAGGCCACGAGACTTCGACCAGCGAGCAAAAATGGAGGCTCTAGACCCTTCCAGAGCCGAGATATCGGATGTCAAAGTTTTGACCTGAAAAAAAAACATAAGGGGTAACACTGTCGTTTTTGGCCGAAATTTTGACCCCGTCCGATCTTCTTGAAACTCTGGATTCTGACAGAGGGCCACGAGACTTCGACCAGCATGCAAAAATGGAGGCTCTAGACCCTTCCAGAGCCGAGATATCGGATGTCAAAGTTTTGACCCGAAAAAAAAAACATAAGGGGTAACACTGTCGTTTTTGGCCGAAATTTTGACCCCCTCCGATCTTCTTCAAACTCTGGATTCTGACAGAGGGCCACGAGACTTCGACCAGCGCGCAAAAATGGAGGCTCTAGACCCTTCCAGAGCCGAGATATCGGATGTCAAAGTTTTGACCTGAAAAAAAAAACATAAGGGGTAACACTGTCGTTTTTGGCCGAAATTTTGACCCCCTCCGATCTTCTTGAAACTCTGGATTCTGACAGAGGGCCACGAGACTTCGACCAGCGCGCAAAAATGGAGGCTCTAGACCCTTCCAGAGCCGAGATATTGGATGTCAAAGTTTTTACCTGAAAAAAAAACATAAGGGGTAACACTGTCGTTTTTGGCCGAAATTTTGACCCCCTCCGATCTTCTTGAAACTCTGGATTCTGACAGAAGGCCACGAGACTTCGACCAGCGCGCAAAAATGGAGGCTCTAGACCCTTCCAGAGCCGAGATATCGGATGTCAAAGTTTTGACCTGAAAAAAAACATAAGGGGTAACACTGTCGTTTTTGGCCGAAATTTTGACCCCGTCCGATCTTCTTGAAACTCTGGATTCTGACAGAGGGCCACGAGACTTCGACCAGCGCGCAAAAATGGAGGCTCTAGACCCTTCCAGAGCCGAGATATCGGATGTCAAAGTTTTGACCCGAAAAAAAAAACATAAGGGGTAACACTGTCGTTTTTGGCCGAAATTTTGACCCCCTCCGATCTTCTTGAAACTCTGGATTCTGACAGAGGGCCACGAGACTTCGACCAGCGCGCAAAAATGGAGGCTCTAGACCCTTCCAGAGCCGAGATATTGGATGTCAAAGTTTTGACCTGAAAAAAAAACATAAGGGGTAACACTGTCGTTTTTGGCCGAAATTTTGACCCCCTCCGATCTTCTTGAAACTCTGGATTCTGACAGAGGGCCACGAGACTTCGACCAGCGCGCAAAAATGGAGGCTCTAGACCCTTCCAGAGCCGAGATATCGGATGTCAAAGTTTTGACCTGAAAAAAAAACATAAGGGGTAACACTGTCGTGTTTGGCCGAAATTTTGACCCCCTCCGATCTTCTTGAAACTCTGGATTCTGACAGAGGGCCACGAGACTTCGACCAGCGCGCAAAAATGGAGGCTCTAGACCCTTCCAGAGCCGAGATATCGGATGTCAAAGTTTTGACCTGAAAAAAAAAATATAAGGGGTAACACTGTCGTTTTTGGCCAAAATTTTGACCCCCTCCGATCTTCTTGAAACTCTGGATTCTGACAGAGGGCCATGAGACTTCGACCAGCGCGCAAAAATGGAGGCTCTAGACCCTTCCAGAGCCGAGATATCGGATGTCAAAGTTTTGACCCGAAAAAAAAAACATAAGGGGTAACACTCTCGTTTTTGGCCGAAATTTTGATCCCCTCCGATCTTCTTGAAACTCTGGATTCTGACAGAGGGCCACGAGACTTCGACCAGCGCGCACAAATGGAGGCTCTAGACCCTTCCAGAGCCGAGATATCGGATGTCAAAGTTTTGACCTGAAAAAAAAACATAAGGGGTAACACTGTCGTTTTTGGCCGAAATTTTGACCCCCTCCGATCTTCTTGAAACTCTGGATTCTGACAGAGGGCCACGAGACTTCGACCAGCGCACAAAAATGGAGGCTCTAGACCCTTCCGGAGCCGAGATATCGGACGTCAAAGTTTTGACCTGAAAAAAAAACATAAGGGGTAACACTGTCGTTTTTGGCCGAAATTTTGACCCCCTCCGATCTTCTTGAAACTCTGGATTCTGACAGAGGGCCACGAGACTTCGACCAGCGCGCAAAAATGGAGGCTCTAGACCCTTCCAGAGCCGAGATATCGGATGTCAAAGTTTTGACCTGAAAAAAAAACATAAGGGGTAACACTGTCGTTTTTGGCCGAAATTTTGACCCCCTCCGATCTTCTTGAAACTCTGGATTCTGACAGAGGGCCACGAGACTTCGACCAGCGTGCAAAAATGGAGGCTCTAGACCCTTCCAGAGCCGAGATATCGGATGACAAAGTTTTGACCTGAAAAAAAACATAAGGGGTAACACTGTCGTTTTTGGCCGAAATTTTGACCCCCTCCGATCTTCTTGAAACTCTGGATTCTGACAGAGGGCCACGAGACTTCGACCAGCGCGCAAAAATGGAGGCTCTAGACCCTTCCAGAGCCGAGATATCGGATGTCAAAGTTTTGACCTGAAAAAAAAACATAAGGGGTAACACTGTCGTTTTTGGCCGAAATTTTGACCCCCTCCGATCTTCTTGAAACTCTGGATTCTGACAGAGGGCCACGAGACTTCGACCAGCGTGCAAAAATGGAGGCTCTAGACCCTTCCAGAGCCGAGATATCGGATGACAAAGTTTTGACCTGAAAAAAAACATAAGGGGTAACACTGTCGTTTTTGGCCGAAATTTTGACCCCCTCCGATCTTCTTGAAACTCTGGATTCTGACAGAGGGCCACGAGCCTTCGACCAGCGCGCAAAAATGGAGGCTCTAGACCCTTCCAGAGCCGAGATATCGGATGTCAAAGTTTTGACCTGAAAAAAAAACATAAGGGGTAACACTGTCGTTTTTGGCCGAAATTTTGACCCCCTCCGATCTTCTTGAAACTCTGGATTCTGACAGAGGGCCACGAGACTTCGACCAGCGCACAAAAATGGAGGCTCTAGACCCTTCCGGAGCCGAGATATCGGACGTCAAAGTTTTGACCTGAAAAAAAAACATAAGGGGTAACACTGTCGTTTTTGGCCGAAATTTTGACCCCCTCCGATCTTCTTGAAACTCTGGATTCTGACAGAGGGCCACGAGACTTCGACCAGCGCGCAAAAATGGAGGCTCTAGACCCTTCCAGAGCCGAGATATCGGATGTCAAAGTTTTGACCTGAAAAAAAAACATAAGGGGTAACACTGTCGTTTTTGGCCGAAATTTTGACCCCCTCCGATCTTCTTGAAACTCTGGATTCTGACAGAGGGCCACGAGACTTCGACCAGCGCGCAAAAATGGAGGCTCTAGACCCTTCCAGAGCCGAGATATCGGATGTCAAAGTTTTGACCTGAAAAAAAAAACATAAGGGGGTAACACTGTCGTTTTTGGCCGAAATTTTGACCCCCTCCGATCTTCTTGAAACTCTGGATTCTGACAGAGGGCCACGAGACTTCGACCAGCGCGCAAAAATGGAGGCTCTAGACCCTTCCAGAGCCGAGATATCGGATGTCAAAGTTTTGACCCGAAAAAAAAACATAAGGGGTAACACTGTCGTTTTTGGCCGAAATTTTGACCCCCTCCGATCTTCTTGAAACTCTGGATTCTGACAGAGGGCCACGAGACTTCGACCAGCGCGCAAAAATGGAGGCTGTAGACCCTTCCAGAGCCGAGATATCGGATGTCAAAGTTTTGACCTGAAAAAAAAACATAAGGGGTAACACTGTCGTTTTTGGCCGAAATTTTGACCCCCTCCGATCTTCTTGAAACTCTGGATTCTGACAGAGGGCCACGAGACTTCGACCAGCGCGCAAAAATGGAGGCTCTAGACCCTTCCAGAGCCGAGATATCGGATGTCAAAGTTTTGACCCGAAAAAAAAAACATAAGGGGTAACACTGTCGTTTTTGGCCGAAATTTTGACCCCCTCCGATCTTCTTGAAACTCTGGATTCTGACAGAAGGCCACGAGACTTCGACCAGCGCGCAAAAATGGAGGCTCTAGACCCTTCTAGAACCGAGATATCGGATGTCAAAGTTTTGACCTGAAAAAAAACATAAGGGGTAACACTGTCGTTTTTGGCCGAAATTTTGACCCCGTCCGATCTTCTTGAAACTCTGGATTCTGACAGAGGGCCACGAGACTTCGACCAGCGCGCAAAAATGGAGGCTCTAGACCCTTCCAAAGCCAAGATATCGGATGTCAAAGTTTTGACCCGAAAAAAAAAACATAAGGGGTAACACTGTTGTTTTTGGCCGAAATTTTGACCCCCTCCGATCTTCTTCAAACTCTGGATTCTGACAGAGGGCCACGAGACTTCGACCAGCGCGCAAAAATGGAGGCTCTAGACCCTTCCAGAGCCGAGATATCGGATGTCAAAGTTTTGACCTGAAAAAAAAACATAAGGGGTAACACTGTCGTTTTTGGCCGAAATTTTGACCCCCTCCGATCTTCTTGAAACTCTGGATTCTGACAGAGGGCCACGAGACTTCGACCAGCGCGCAAAAATGGAGGCTCTAGACCCTTCCAGAGCCGAGATATCGGATGTCAAAGTTTTGACCTGAAAAAAAAACATAAGGGGTAACACTGTCGTTTTTGGCCGAAATTTTGACCCCCTCCGATCTTCTTGAAACTCTGGATTCTGACAGAGGGCCACGAGACTTCGACCAGCGCGCAAAAATGGAGGCTCTAGACCCTTCCAGAGCCGAGATATCGGATGTCAAAGTTTTTACCCGAAAAAAAAACATAAGGGGTAACACTGTTGTTTTTGGCCGAAATTTTGACCCCCTCCGATCTTCTTGAAACTCTGGATTCTGACATAGGGCCATGAGACTTCGACCAGCGCGCAAAAATGGAGGCTCTAGACCCTTCCAGAGCCGAGATATCGGATGTCAAAGTTTTGACCTGAAAAAAAAACATAAGGGGTAACACTGTCGTTTTTGGCCGAAATTTTGACCCCCTCCGATTTTCTTGAAACTCTGGATTCTGACAGAGGACCACGAGACTTCGACCAGCGCGCAAAAATGGAGGCTCTAGACCCTTCCAGAGCCGAGATATCGAATGTCAAAGTTTTTACCCGAAAAAAAAACATAAGGGGTAACACTGTTGTTTTTGGCCGAAATTTTGACCCCCTCCGATCTTCTTGAAACTCTGGATTCTGACAGAGGACCACGAGACTTCGACCAGCGCGCAAAAATGGAGGCTCTAGACCCTTCCAGAGCCGAGATATCGAATGTCAAAGTTTTGACCTGAAAAAAAAACATAAGGGGTAACACTGTCGTTTTTGGCCGAAATTTTGACCCCCTCCGATCTTCTTGAAACTCTGGATTCTGACAGAGGGCCACGAGACTTCGACCAGCGCGCAAAAATGGAGGCTCTAGACCCTTCCAGAGCCGAGATATCGGATGTCAAAGTTTTGACCCGAAAAAAAAAACATAAGGGGTAACACTGTCGTTTTTGGCCAAATTTTGACCCCCTCCGATCTTCTTGAAACTCTGGATTCTGACAGAGGGCCACGAGACTTCGACCAGCGCGCAAAAATGGAGGCTCTAGACCCTTCCAGAGCCGAGATATTGGATGTCAAAGTTTTTACCCGAAAAAAAACATAAGGGGTAACACTGTCGTTTTTGGCCGAAATTTTGACCCCCTCCGATCTTCTTGAAACTCTGGATTCTGACAGAGGGCCACGAGACTTCGACCAGCGCGCAAAAATGGAGGCTCTAGACCCTTCCAGAGCCGAGATATCGGATGTCAAAGTTTTGACCTGAAAAAAAAAACATAAGGGGTAACACTGTCGTTTTTGGCCGAAATTTTGACCCCCTCCGATCTTCTTGAAACTCTGGATTCTGACAGAGGGCCACGAGACTTCGACCAGCGCGCAAAAATGGAGGCTCTAGACCCTTCCAGAGCCGAGATATCGGATGTCAAAGTTTTTACCCGAAAAAAAAACATAAGGGGTAACACTGTTGTTTTTGGCCGAAATTTTGACCCCCTCCGATCTTCTTGAAACTCTGGATTCTGACAGAGGGCCACGAGACTTCGACCAGCGCGCAAAAATGGAGGCTCTAGACCCTTCCAGAGCCGAGATATCGGATGTCAAAGTTTCGACTTGAAAAAAAACATAAGGGGTAACACTGTCGTTTTTGGCCGAAATTTTGACCCCCTCCGATCTTCTTGAAACTCTGGATTCTGACAGAGGGCCACGAGACTTCGACCAGCGCGCAAAAATGGAGGCTCTAGACCCTTCCAGAGCCGAGATATCGGATGTCAAAGTTTTGACCTGAAAAAAACATAAGGGGTAACACTGTCGTTTTTGGCCGAAATTTTGACCCCCTCTGATCTTCTTGAAACTCTGGATTCTGACAGAGGGCCACGAGACTTCGACCAGCGCGCGAAAAATGGAGGCTCTAGACCATTCCAGAGCCGAGATATCGGATGTCAAAGTTTTGACCTGAAAAAAAAAACATAAGGGGTAACACTGTCATTTTTTTTTCTAGTCAAAATTTTGAGTTTCAATATCTCAGCTCTTGAAGGGTCTACAGCCTCAATTTTTTCACCCAGGTCCATGTCTCGTGGCCCTCTATCAGAATCCAGAGTTTTGAGAAGATTGGAGAAACTTAATTTTTCACCCCCCGAAAAAAAAAAAACAAGGGGTAACACTGTCATTTTTTTTTCTGGTCAAAAGTTTGAGTTTCAATATCTCAGCTCTGGAAGGGTCTACAGCCTC
Organism: Cyprinella venusta; assembly: GCA_038021265.1. NCBI lineage: Eukaryota > Metazoa > Chordata > Actinopteri > Cypriniformes > Leuciscidae > Cyprinella > Cyprinella venusta. The sequence goes on along the minus strand of CM075874.1, from coordinate 19,900,330 downwards.
AATTTTTGCACCCAGGTCCATGTCTCGTGGCCCTCTATCAGAATCCAGAGTTTTGAGAAGATTGAAGAAACTTAATTTTTCACCCCCCGAAAAAAAACATAAGGGGTAACACTGTCATTTTTTTTTTTCTGGTCAAAATTTTGAGATTCAATATTTCAGCTCTGGAAGGGTCTACAGCCTCAATTTTTGCACCCAGGTCCATGTCTCGTGGCCCTCTATCAGAATCCAGAGTTTTGAGAAGATTGGAGAAACTTAATTTTTCACCCCCTGAAAAAAAAAACATAAGGGGTAACACTGTCATTTTTTTTCTGGTCAAAATTTTGAGTTTCAATATCTCAGCTCTGGAAGGGTCTACAGCCTCAATTTTTGCACCCAGGTCCATGTCTCGTGGCCCTCTATCAGAATCCAGAGTTTTGAGAAGATTGGAGAAACTTAATTTTTCACCCCCCGAAAAAAAAACATAAGGGGTAACACTGTCATTTTTTTTCTGGTCAAAATTTTGAGTTTCAATATCTCAGCTCTGGAAGGGTCTACAGCCTCAATTTTTGCACCCAGGTCCATGTCTCGTGGCCCTCTATCAGAATCCAGAATATTGAGAAGATTGGAAAAACTTAATTTTTCACCCCCCGAAAAAAAAACATAAGGGGTTACACTGTCATTTTTTTTTTTCTGGTCAAAATTTTGAGTTTCAATATCTCAGCTCTAGAAGGGTCTCCAGCCTCAATTTTTGCACCCAGGTCCATGTCTCGTGGCCCTCTATAAGAATCCAGAATTTTGAGGAGATTGGAGAAACTTAATTTTTCACCCCCGAAGAAAAACATAAGGGGTTACACTGTCATTTTTTTTTCTGGTCAAAATTTTGAGTTCCAATATCTCAGCTCTAGAAGGGTCTACAGCCTCAATTTTTGCACCCAGGTCCATGTCTCGTGGCCCTCTATCAGAATCCAGAATATTGAGAAGATTGGAGAAACTTAATTTTTCACCCCCGAAGAAAAACATAAGGGGTTACGCTGTCATTTTTTTTTTTTTTCTGGTCAAAATTTTTAGTTCCAATATCTCAGCTCTAGAAGGGTCTACAGCCTCAATTTTTGCACCCAGGTCCATGTCTCGTGGCCCTCTATGAGAATCCAGAGTTTTGAGAAGATTGGAGAAACTTAATTTTTCACCCCCCGAAAAAAAACATAAGGGGTAACACTGTCATTTTTTTTTCTGGTCAAAATTTTGAGTTTGAATATCTCAGCTCTGGAAGGGTCTACAGCCTCAATTTTTGCACCCAGGTCCATGTCTCGTGGCCCTCTATCAGAATCCAGAGTTTTGAGAAGATTGGAGAAACTTAATTTTTCACCCCCCGAAATAAAAAACATAAGGGGTTACACTGTCATTTTTTTTCTGGTCAAAATTTTGAGTTTCAATATCTCAGCTCTAGAAGGGTCTCTAGCCTCAATTTTTGCACCCAGGTCCATGTCTCGTGGCCCTCTATCAGAATCCAGAGTTTTGAGGAGATTGGAGAAACTTAATTTTTCACCCCCCGAAAAAAAAACATAAGGGGTTACACTGTCATTTTTTTTTTCTGGTCAAAATTTTGAGTTTCAATATCTCAGCTCTGGAAGGGTCTACAGCCTCAATTTTTGCACCCAGGTCCATGTCTCGTGGCCCTCTATCAGAATGCAGAGTTTTGAGAATATTGGAGAAACTTAATTTTTCACCCCCCGAAAAAAAATATAAGGGGTTACACTGTCATTTTTTTTTTCAGGTCAAAATTTTGAGTTTCAATATCTCAGCTCTAGAAGGTTCTACAGCCTTAATTTTTGCAACCAGATCCATGTCTCGTGGCCCTCTATCAGAATCCAGAGTTTTGAGAAGATTGGAGAAACTTAATTTTTCACCCCTCGAAAAAAAACATAAGGGGTAACACTGTCATTTTTTTTTTCTGGTCAAAATTTTGAGTTTTAATATCTCAGCTCTGGAAGGGTCTACAGCCTCAATTTTTGCACCCAGGTCCATGTCTCGTGGCCCTCTATCAGAATCCAGAGTTTTGAGAAGATTGGAGAAACTTAATTTTTTACCCCCCGAAAAAAAACATAGGGGGTAACACTGTCATTTTTTTTTCTGGTCAAAATTTTGAGTTTCAATATCTCAGCTCTGGAAGGGTCTACAGCCTCAATTTTTGCACCCAGGTCCATGTCTCGTGGCCCTCTATCAGAATCCAGAGTTTTGAGAAGATTGGAGAAACTTAATTTTTCACCCCCCGAAAAAAAATCATAAGGGGTTACACTGTCATTTTTTTTCTGGTCAAAATTTTGAGTTTCAATATCTCAGCTCGGGAGGGGTCTACAGCCTCAATTTTTGCACCCAAGTCCATGTCTCGTGGCCCTCTATCAGAATCCAGAGTTTTGAGAAGATTGGAGAAACTTAATTTTTCACCCCCCGAAAAAAAAAACATAAGGAAAAAACATAAGGGGTAACACTGTCATTTTTTTTTTCTGGTCAAAATTTTGAGTTTCAATATCTCAGCTCTGGAAGGGTCTACAGCCTCAATTTTTTCACCCAGGTCCATGTCTCGTGGCCCTCTATCAGAATCCAGAGTTTTGAGAAGATTGAAGAAACTTAATTTTTCACCCCCCGAAAAAAAAACATAAGGGGTTACACTGTCATTTTTTTTTTCTGGTCAAAATTTTGAGTTTCAATATCTCAGCTCTAGAAGGGTCTACAGCCTCAATTTTTGCACCCAGGTCCATGTCTCGTGGCCCTCTATCAGAATCCAGAGTTTGAGAAGATTGGAGAAACTTAATTTTTCACCCCCCGAAAAAAAACGTAAGGGGTAACACTGTCATTTTTTTTTTCTGGTCAAAATTTTGAATTTCAATAACTCAGCTCTAGAAGGGTCTACAGCCTCAATTTTTGCACCCAGGTCCATGTCTCGTGGCCCTCTATCAGAATCCAGAATTTTGAGAAGATTGGAGAAACTTAATTTTTCACCCCCCGAAAAAAAACATAAGGGGTAACACTGTCATTTTTTTTCTGGTCAAAATTTTGAGTTTCAATATCTCAGCTCTGGAAGGGTTTACAGCCTGACTTTTTGCACCCAGGTCCATGTCTCGTGGACCTCTATCAGAATCCAGAGTTTTGAGAAGATTGGAGAAACTTAATTTTTCACCCCCCGAAAAAAAACATAAGGGGTAACACTGTCATTTTTTTTTCTGGTCAAAATTTTGAGTTTCAATATCTCAGCTCTGGAAGAGTCTACAGCCTCAATTTTTGCACCCAGGTCCATGTCTCGTGGCCCTCTATCAGAATCCAGAATATTGAGAAGATTGGAGAAACTTAATTTTTCACCCCCCGAAAAAAACATAAGGGGTAACACTGTCATTTTTTTTCTGGTCAAAATTTTGAGTTTCAATATCTCAGCTCTGGAAGGGTCTACAGCCTCAATTTTTGCACCCAGGTCCATGTCTCGTGGCCCTCTATCAGAATCCAGAGTTTTGAGAAGATTGGAGAAACTTATTTTTTCACCCCCCGAAAAAAAAACATAAGGGTAACACTGTCATTTTTTTTTTCTGGTCAAAATTTTGAGTTTCAATATCTCAGCTCTGGAAGGGTCTACAGCCTCAATTTTTGCACCCAGGTCCATGTCTCGTGGCCCTCTATCAGAATCCAGAATATTGAGAAGATTGGAGAAACTTAATTTTTCACCCCCCGAAAAAAACATAAGGGGTAACACTGTCATTTTTTTTTCTGGTCAAAATTTTGAGTTTCAATATCTCAGCTCTGGAAGGGTCTACAGCCTCAATTTTTGCACCCAGGTCCATGTCTCGTGGCCCTCTATCAGAATCCAGAGTTTTGAGAAGATTGGAGAAACTTAATTTTTTACCCCCCGAAAAAAAACATAAGGGGTAACACTGTCATTTTTTTTTTCTGGTCAAAATTTTGAGTTTCAATATCTCAGCTCTGGAAGGGTCTACAGCCTCAATTTTTGCACCCAGGTCCATGTCTCGTGGCCATCTATCAGAATCCAGAGTTTTGAGAAGATTGGAAAAACTTAATTTTTCACCCCCCGAAAAAAAAACATAAGCGGTTACACTGTCATTTTTTTTCTGGTCAAAATTTTGAGTTTCAATATATCAGCTCTGGAAGGGTCTACAGCCTCAATTTTTGCACCCAGGTCCATGTCTCGTTGCCCTCTATCAGAATCCAGAGTTTTGAGAAGATTGGAGAAACTTAATTTTTCACCCCCCGAAAAAAAAACATAAGGGGTAACACTGTCATTTTTTTTTCTAGTCAAAATTTTGAGTTTCAATATCTCAGCTCTGGAAGGGTCTACAGCCTCAATTTTTGCACCCAGGTCCATGTCTCGTGGCCCTCTATCAGAATCCAGAGTTTTGAGAAGATTGGAGAAACTTAATTTTTCACCCCCCGAAAATAAACGTAAGGGGTAACACTGTCATTTTTTTTTTTCTGGTCAAAATTTTGAATTTCAATAACTCAGCTCTAGAAGGGTCTACAGCCTCAATTTTTGCACCCAGGTCCATGTCTCGTGGCCCTCTATCAGAATTCAGAATTTTGAGGAGATTGGAGAAACTTAAATTTTCACCCCCCGAAAAAAAACATAAGGGGTAACGCTGTCATTTTTTTTTTCTGGTCAAAATTTTGAGTTTCAATATCTCAGCTCTGGAAGGGTCTACAGCCTGACTTTTTGCACCCAGGTCCATGTCTCGTGGCCCTCTATCATAATCCAGAGTTTTGAGAAGATTGGAGAAACTTAAATTTTCACCCCCCGAAAAAAAAACATAAGGGGTAACACTGTCATTTTTTTTTACTGGTCAAAATTTTGAGTTTCAATATCTCAGCTCTGGAAGGGTCTACAGCCTCAATTTTTGCACCCAGGTCCATGTCTCGTGGCCCTCTATCAGAATCCAGAGTTTTGAGAAGATTGGAAAAACTTAATTTTTCACCCCCCGAAAAAAAACATAAGGGGTAACACTGTCTTTTTTTTCTGGTCAAAATTTTGAGTTTCAATATCTCACCTCTGGAACGGTCTACAGCCTCAATTTTTGCACCCAGGTCCATGTCTCGTGGCCCTCTATCAGAATCCAGAGTTTTGAGAAGATTGGAGAAACTTAATTTTTCACCCCCCGAAAAAGAACATAAGGGGTAGCACTGTCATTTTTTTTTTCTGGTCAAAATTTTGAGTTTCAATATCTCAGCTCTAGAAGGGTCTATAGCCTCAATTTTTGCACCCAGGCCCATGTCTCGTGGCCCTCTATCAGAATACAGAATTTCGAGAAGATTGGAGAAACTTAATTTTTCACCCCCCGGAAAAAAACATAAGGGGTAACACTGTCATTTTTTTTTTCTGGTCAAAATTTTGAGTTTTAATATCTCAGCTCTGGAAGGGTCTACAGCCTCACTTTTTGCACCCAGGTCCATGTCTCGTGGCCCTCTATCAGAATCCAGAGTTTTGAGAAGATTGGAGAAACTTAATTTTTCACCCCCCGAAAAAAAAACATAAGGGGTAACACTGTCATTTTTTTTTCTGGTCAAAATTTTGAGTTTCAATATCTCAGCTCTAGAAGTGTCTACAGCCTCACTTTTTGCACCCGGGTCCATGTCTCGTGGCCCTCTATCATAATCCAGAGTTTTGAGAAGATTGGAGAAACTTAATTTTTCACCCCCCGAAAAAAAAAACATAAGGGGTAACACTGTCATTTTTTTTTTTTTCTGGTCAAAATTTTGAGTTTCAATATCTCAGCTCTGGAAGGGTCTACAGCCTCACTTTTGGCACCCAGGTCCATGTCTCATGGCCCTCTATCATAATCTAGACTTTTGAGAAGATTGGAGAAACTTAATTTTTCACCCCCCGAAAAAAAACATAAGGGGTAACACTGTCATTTTTTTTTCTGGTCAAAATTTTGAGTTTCAATATCTCAGATCTGGAAGGGTCTTGTTACGTTCCTTCTGATGGCTAATCCAGGAAAAGGAGGTGCAACAATATTTAAAAATAAACCTGGGCAAAAGAGGACAGGAAGTCAGACTAGAATGCAAACTGAAGGGTATTTATTACAGAATTCACAATAAAAAACACTTCAAAAAAGTCTCTCAAAAAAAAAGATAGCAATAAACAATGTAAGACGACAGTAAACAGTGTAAGACAACAATGTACAGTGTAAGACAACACTAAACTGACTTAATTACTACAGTAACCAGCTCAAACCCTATATGAACAATTAAGTAGTCCTTTCTCCACCACGGAGGCTAAGCCCCAGACACTGTTCTGGTCTCACAAGGATCTAGCTCAATAATCAACCCACTGGTTGGATGGCTGAATTTGTCTCTGTTCCGTTGGTTCGGCTGGTTGACAGTAATTTGCTCACAGACTGACTGGTTGGTTAATTGATTGGTGGTTCTCTGCTCACAGAGGGTTCTCTTTTTGGATGAATATGGTAGTACTCTGCTCACGGACGTTTCTCTTCCCATTGCAGTGTGCAAACCAAGCTTTCTTATCCTCCAGGCACTGAGTATCATTGGACACACCTGCTGCCACACACTCAGTTAATAGGCTCTATGCACAACTCCACTACTTCCTGAACTTCTGCCAGCTTCTTGTTTCCTGTATGTCATTATTGGACACATTGATTAATTCAGGTGTGTTTGATTATTGTTGCCGTGACTACTGAGGTCAAGCACACCTGAATTAATCAAATTGTCCAATAATGATAGACAGGAAACAAGGAGCTGGCTGAAGTTCAGGAAGTAGTGCAGTTGTGCATAGAGCCCATTAGGCACCCCTGCTGGGACTCACTCATGGAACCTAAACATGCAGCCTGAAAGAAAGAAAGAGAAAAAAAAACACAACACAACCCAACACCTATCCCTAGGATTGTAACAGGTCTACAGCCTCAATTTTTGCACCCAGGTCCATGTCTCGTGGCCCTCTATCAGAATCCAGAGTTTTGAGAAGATTGGAGAAACTTAATTTTTCACCCCCCGAAAAAAAACATAAGGGGTAAAACTGTCAGTTTTTTTCTGATCAAAATTTTGAGTTTCAATATCTCAGCTCTGGAAGGGTCTACAGCCTCGATTTTTGCACCCAGGTCCATGTCTCGTGGCCCTCTATCAGAATCCAGAGTTTTGAGAAGATTGGAGAAACTTAATTTTTAACCCCCCGAAAAAAAACATAAGGGGTTACACTGTCATTTTTTTTTTCCGGTCAAAATTTTGAGTTTCAATATCTCAGCTCTGGAAGGGTCTACAGCCTCAATTTTTGCACCCAGGTCCATGTCTCGTGGCCCTCTATCAGAATCCAGAATATTGAGAAGATTGGAGAAACTTAATTTTTCACCCCCTGAAAAAAAAAACATAAGGGGTAACACTGTCATTTTTTTTTCTGGTCAAAATTTTGAGTTTCAATATCTCAGCTCTAGAAGGGTCTACACCCTCAATTTTTGCACCCAGGTCCATGTCTCGTGGCCCTCTATCAAAATCCAGAATTTTGAGAAGATTGGAGAAACTTAATTTTTCATTCCCCGAAAAAAAACATAAGGGGTAACACTGTCATTTTTTTTTCTGGTCAAAATTTTGAGTTTCAATATCTCAGCTCTGGAAGGGTCTACAGCCTCACTATTTGCACCCAGGTCCATGTCTCGTGGCCCTCTATCAGAATCCAGAGTTTTGAGAAGATTGGAGAAAATTAATTTTTCACCCCCCGAAAAAAAACATAAGGGGTAACACTGTCATTTTTTTTTCTGGTCAAAATTTTGAGTTTCAATATCTCAGCTCTGGAAGGGTCTACAGCCTCAATTTTTGCACCCAGGTCCATGTCTCGTGGCCCTCTATCAGAATCCAGAATATTGAGAAGATTGGAGAAAATTAATTTTTCACCCCCCGAAAAAAAACATAAGGGGTAACACTGTCATTTTTTTTTCTGGTCAAAATTTTGAGTTTCAATATCTCAGCTCTGGAAGGGTCTACAGCCTCAATTTTTGCACCCAGGTCCATGTCTCGTGGCCCTCTATCAGAATCCAGAGTTTTGAGAAGATTGGAGAAGCTTAATTTTTAACCCCCCGAAAAAAAACATAAGGGGTAACACTGTCATTTTTTTTTTCTGGTCAAAATTTTGAGTTTCAATATCTCAGCTCTGGAAGGGTCTACAGCCTCAATTTTTGCACCCAGGTCCATGTCTCGTGGCCCTCCATCAGAATCCAGAGTTTTGAGAAGATTGGAGAAACTTAATTTTTCACCCCCCGAAAAAAAAAACATAAGGAGTAACACTGTCATTTTTTTTTCTGGTCAAAATTTTGAGTTTCAGTATTTCAGCTCTGGAAGGGTCTACAGCCTCACTTTTTGCACCCAGGTCCATGTCTCGTGGCCCTCTATCAGAATCCAGAGTTTTGAGAAGATTGGAGAAACTTAATTTTTCACCCCCCGAAAAAAAACATAAGGGGTTACACTGCCATTTTTTTCTGGTCAAAATTTTGAGTTTCAATATCTCAGCTCTAGAGGGGTCTACAGCCTCACTTTTTGCACCCAGGTCCATGTCTCGTGGCCCTCTATCAGAATCCAGAGTTTTGAGAAGATTGGAGAAACTTAATTTTTCACCCCCCGAAATAAAAAACATAAGGGGTTACACTGTCATTTTTTTTCTGGTCAAAATTTTGAGTTTCAATATCTCAGCTCTAGAAGGGTCTCTAGCCTCAATTTTTGCACCCAGGTCCATGTCTCGTGGCCCTCTATCAGGATCCAGAGTTTTGAGGAGATTGGAGAAACTTAATTTTTCACCCCCCGAAAAAAAAACATAAGGGGTTACACTGTCATTTTTTTTCTGGTCAAAATTTTGAGTTTCAATATCTCAGCTCTGGAAGGGTCTACAGCCTCAATTTTTGCACCCAGGTCCATGTCTCGTGGCCCTCCATCAGAATCCAGAGTTTTGAGAAGATTGGAGAAACTTAATTTTTCACCCCCCGAAAAAAAAAACATAAGGGGTTACACTGCCATTTTTTTCTGGTCAAAATTTTGAGTTTCAATATCTCAGCTCTAGAGGGGTCTACAGCCTCACTTTTTGCACCCAGGTCCATGTCTCGTGGCCCTCTATCAGAATCCAGAGTTTTGAGAAGATTGGAGAAACTTAATTTTTCACCCCCCGAAAAAAAACATAAGGGGTAACACTGTCATTTTTTTTCTGGTCAAAATTTTGAGTTTCAATATTTCAGCTCTGGAAGGGTCTACAGCCTCAATTTTTGCACCCAGGTCCATGTCTCGTGGCCCTCTATCAGAATCCAGAGTTTTGAGAAGATTGGAGAAACTTAATTTTTCACCCCCCGAAAAAAACATAAGGGGTTACACTGTCATTTTTTTTTTTCTGGTCAAAATTTTGAGTTTCAATATCTCAGCTCTAGAAGGGTCTCCAGCCTCAATTTTTGCACCCAGGTCCATGTCTCGTGGCCCTCTATCAAAATCCAGAATTTTGAGAAGATTGGAGAAACTTAATTTTTCACCCTCCGAAAAAAACATAAGGGGTAACACTGTCATTTTTTTTTTCTGGTCAAAATTTTGAGTTTCAATATCTCAGCTCTGGAGGGGTCTACAGCCTCACTTTTTGCACCCAGGTCCATGTCTCGTGGCCCTCTATCAGAATCCAGAGTTTTGAGAAGATTGGAGAAACTTAATTTTTCACCCCCCGAAAAAAAAAAAAAAACATAAGGGGTAACACTGTCATTTTTTTTTCTGGTCAAAATTTTGAGTTTCAATATCTCAGCTCTGGAAGGGTATACAGCCTCACTTTTTGCACCCAAGTCCATGTCTCGTGGCCCTCTATCAGAATCCAGAGTTTTGAGAAGATTGGAGAAACTTAATTTTTCACCCCCCGAAAAAAAAACATAAGGGGTTACACTGTCTTTTTTTTTTTTCTGGTCAAAATTTTAAATTTCAATAACTCAGCTCTAGAAGGGTCTACAGCCTCACTTTTTGCACCTAGGTCCATGTCTCGTGGCCCTCTATCAGAATCCAGAGTTTTGAGAAGATTGGAGAAACTTAAATTTTCACCCCCCGAAAAAAAACATAAGGGGTAACAATGTCATTTTTTTTTACTGGTCCAAATTTTGAGTTTCAATATCTCAGCTCTGGAAGGGTCTACAGCCTCAATTTTTGCACCCAGGTCCATGTCTCGTGGCCCTCTACCAGAATCCAGAGTTTTAAGAAGATTGGAGAAACTTTATTTTTCACCCCCCGAAAAAAAAAACATAAGGGGTAACACTGTCATTTTTTTTTTCTGGTCAAAATTTTGAGTTTCAATATCTCAGCTCTGGAAGGGTCTTGTTACGTTCCTCCTGATGGCTAATCCAGGGGAAAGGAGGTGCAACAATATTTAAAAATAAACCTGGGCAAAAGAGGACAGGAAGTCAGACTAGAATGCAAACTGAAGGGTATTTATTACAGAATTCACAATAAAAAACACTTAAAACTAGTCTCTCAAAAAAAAGATAGCAATAAACAATGTAAGACGACAGTAAACAGTGTAAGACAACAATGTACAGTGTAAGACAACACTAAACTGACTTAATAACTACAGTAACCCGCTCAAACCCTATATGAACAATTAAGTAGGCTAGTCCTCTCTCCACCACGGAGGCTAAGCCCCAGACACTGTTCTGAGGGCTGTTTCATAAAACAAGATTAGGAAATAAGCCCGGCTTATTTTGGTTAGTCAAACTTATTGTCGGTGAATTCTGTTTCATAAAGCAAACTTAAATTAGTTCAAACTCAGTTACCCTGGAAACTTATGCTGGGAAACTAGCCTGGTCCGGGGCAGGCTAACTGGCAGGCTAAGTCTGAGTTCAGGCTTAACGAGCACCATTTATACTCACCTGCTGGTTTTTCGATGTCATTTTATTTTACTTAAACACTATTAATACAATTTTATAATAAATAAGGAAAATGTACTTTACTAATAAATGTAAGAAATTATAAGGTATAAATACACTAAGAAATTTTCAAAACTTGTGTATTTAATTGGTGAGTTTGTTTAATGAGTTTGGTAATTAACGAAGTATATAAATAGGGAGCTGAACTCGTTTCCAAACTTAACCATGGCGTGTCCTTTCATAGATGAGGTGGCGGATGAGGGAGCTATAGTCTAGCGGAGGGCATTTCAAAGAGAGAGAACTTTCAGAGACAGGTCAGACCTATTTGGCATTAAATGACAGCTACCTGTATGAACAATATAGATTCTCAAGAGATGGCATTGCATATATGTGTAGATTACCAAGCCCACACATATGCAAATAATTATTTTGTTTAATATGGTCTAAACCATGACTGTGTAGCCTTTAAAATTTTCCACTGGCCCCTCAACTTTCTCCTTAGTTGAACAAACACCGAAGTCAAAGTATTTAATGTGATTTGTCTTTATTCAGAGTGAATCTGTCTGTTAGGGGTGAAAACACACAAATAAATATTGTGAATGATCAAAAAGATAATGGTTTTTTTTTTCCTTTTTAAAAATGGTAGTTCTACTTGGATTTTTCTGTAGCTGTTGAATTTCCAGCTCCAACTTCCTCATCTTCAGTTTTTTATACTGGGTGTCTATAATTGCTTCCATTTGTTTAAGGCAGTATCATTTATACTCTACTTTTCTGTTTTCTGGGTTATGTAGCAACATTTGAGTTATTTCATTGAATACTCTTGTCACATTGTTTTCATTTCTTAATACACACTTTGTCACATGTGGTCCCAGACTGAGAGGGCTCTAACAGTGTCAGCATCCTGAAAACACATTATGATCATTTTATCACACAAGTACACTTTTTAAATATTCAATACAGTATAGCATGGATAGAACCTGTGAGTACCCCCTCCTTGAACATACAGACACAGTCTTCTCATCCTCCTCAACTGATGGGCCTTCTCCCTGTGACCACTGATTAAACTCAGTTAAACTCATTCATTAGCTTAGATAACAGATTTAAAAGGTTTCATACTCACAGGCAACATGATGTCTGGTGGATCCATAAAGCATACAGAATCTTGATAGAATTTTTTTTTACCAAAATGCACCATTACAATAGCACAAGTACCTCTACATGACATTACTGCTATGACTTAGGCTTACAATGCCTAAGGAAGGAAGAAATCACTTAGTCATGAAGGAATAATGATAATAAAACACACAGCAACTTTTACTCCTTATACTATGTGATATCATTTTCGATGATGTCCCACCCTCTATTCCCTCAAGGACCCTTTATTAATTTGCAAAGCCAGCTCCTCTGGTGGTGGCCTTCCCCTAGTGCCAGCAACCTGTCTTCCTTTTGGTCACCTCAATAAAGAAAATAAAAAATAAAAAACCTCAATAGTTGTAACTTCAAGCTGACATTGATTACATATTCTGAACTATATTTTTATATTTTATTTTCACCTGCTGCCAGGGTCTTTTTCCTTCAACTTTTGCTGCTGCGTGAAACATTACTGTTATTCACACACAAATTTTGCAATGTAGCCTACTGTGACACACATTAAATGTTGAAGTATTTTAAATAGTTTTCACCGCAACTTACGCATTAAGACGATAAGCAATTTCCTGCCAAACTTTCTCACTTGCTTTATTTATTGCCGCTGTGTTTACTTTTTCGGTGATGACATCTTTAAATTATTGCCGTGTACATCGCTGCTCTATCTTTTCCTTTCGTTGCCATGGTAGCCCACACAGTAAATCGATTGACCCATGCTCGACTTTTCAGGACTTTAAAAGAATGGCGTGCACGCGCAATTATCTAGACTATTTAAACCTGACTCAAATTAGTAAGATCATATGATCCGCAACTTACTGTTATGGAACCAATTTAAGCGCGGATGTTTAGCTCGGTTCATTCAAGTCAGGTTTTGGACTTTAATCCCCGCTTTTCTAAGCGGCTTTTATGAAACAGCCCTCAGGTCTCACAAGGATCTAGCTCAATAATCAACCCACTGGTTGGATGGCTGAATTTGTCTCTGTTCCGTTGATTCGGCTGGTTGACGGTAATTTGCTCACAGACTGACTGGTTGGTTAGTTAGTTGATTGGTGGTTCTCTGCTCACAGAGGGTTCTCTTTTTGGATGACTATGGTAGTACTCTGCTCACTGACGTTTCTCTTCCCATTGCAGTGTGCAAACCAAGCTGTCTTATCCTCCAGGCACTGAGTATCATTGGACACACCTGCTGCCACACACTCAGTTAATTAGGCACCCCTGCTGGTACTCACTCATGGAACCTAAACATGCAGCCTGAAAGAAAGAAAGAGGAAAAAAAAAAACACAACACAACCCAACACATATCCCTAGGATTGTAACAGGTCTACAGCCTCAATTTTTGCACCCAGGTCCATGTCTCGTGGCCCTCTATCAGAATCCAGAGTTTTGAGAAGATTGGAGAAACTTAATTTTTCACCCCCCGAAAAAAAACGTAAGGGGTAACACTGTCATTTTTTTTCCGGTCAAAATTTTGAGTTTCAATATCTCAGCTCTGGAAGGGTCTACGGCCTCAATTTTTGCACCCAGATCCATGTCTCGTGGCCCTCTATCAGAATCCAGAGTTTTGAGAAGATTGGAGAAACTTAATTTTTCACCCCCCGAAAAAAAAACGTAAGGGGTAACACTGTCATTTTTTTTCTGGTCAAAATTTTGAGTTTCAATATCTCAGCTCTGGCAGGTTCTACAGCCTCAATTTTTGCACCCAGGTCCATGTCTCGTGGCCCTCTATCAGAATCCAGAGTTTTGAGAAGATTGGAGAAACTTAATTTTTCACCCCCCGAAAAAAAACATAAGGGGTAAAACTGTCATTTTTTTTCTGATCAAAATTTTGAGTTTCAATATTTCAGCTCTGGAAGGGTCTACAGCCTCGATTTTTGCACCCAGGTCCATGTCTCGTGGCCCTCTATCAGAATCCAGAGTTTTGAGAAGATTGGATAAACTTATTTTTTTTACCCCCCGAAAAAATAACGTAAGGGGTAACACTGTCATTTTTTTTTTCTGGTCCAAATTTTGAGTTCCAATATCTCAGCTCTGGAAGGGTCTACAGCTTCACTTTTTGCACCCAGGTCCATGTCTCGTGGCCCTCTATCAGAATCCAGAGTTTTGAGAAGATTGGAGAAAATTAATTTTTCACCCCCCGAAAAAAAACATAAGGGGTAACACTGTCATTTTTTTTTTTCTGGTCAAAATTTTGAGTTTCAATATCTCAGCTCTGGAAGGGTCTACAGCCTCACTTTTTGCACCCAGGTCCATGTCTCGTGGCCCTCTATCAGAATCCAGAGTTTTGAGAAGATTGGAGAAACTTAATTTTTCACCCCCCGAAAAAAAAACGTAAGGGGTAACACTGTCATTTTTTTTCTGGTCAAAAATTTGAGTTTCAATATCTCAGCTCTGGAAGGGTCTAGAGCCTCAATTTTTGCACCCAGGTCTCGTGGCCCTCTATCAGAATCCAGAGTTTTGAGAAGATTGGAGAAACTTAATTTTTGCCTGAAAAAAACATAAGGGGTAACTCTCATTTTTTTTGGTCGAAATTTTGACGTTCTCTGATCTTCTTGAAACTCTGGATTCTGACAGAGGGCCACGAGACTTCGACCAGAGTGCAAAAATGGAGGCTCTAGACCCTTCCAGAGCTGAGATATCGAAACTCAAAATTTTGACCTGAAAAAAAAAAACATAAGGGGTAACACTCTCGGGTTTTTTTTTTTTTTTTGTCGAAATTTTGACATTCTCCGATTTTCTTGAAACTCTAGATTTCGATAGAGGGGCCAAAAAACTTCGACCAGAGTGCAAAAATGGACGCTCTAGACCCTTCCAGAGCTGAGATATCGAAACTCAATTTTGACAAAAAAAAAAAACATAAGGGCTAACACTGTCGGGTTTTTTTTTTTTTGTCGAAATTTTGACGTTCTCTAATCTTCTTGAAACTCTGGATTCTGATAGAGGGCCACGAGACTTCGACAGGAGTGCAAAAATGGAGGCCCTAGACCCTTCCAGAGCTGAGATATCGAGACTCAAAATTTTGACCCGAAAAAAAAAAAACGTAAAGGGTAACACTGTCGTTTTTTTTTTTTGGTCGAAATTTTGACGTTCTCCGTTCTTCTTGAAACTCTGGATTCTGATAGAGGGCCACGAGACTTCGACCAGAGGGCAAAATTGGAGGCTCTAGACCCTTCCAGAGCTGAGATATCGAAACTCAAAATTTTGACACAAAAAAAAACGTAAGGGCTAAGTTACACTGTCGTTTTTTTTTTTTTTTGGTCGAAATTTTGACTTTCTCCGATCTTCTTGAAACTCTAGATTCTTATAGAGGGCCAGGAGACTTCGACCAGGGTGCAAAAATGGAGGCTCTAGACCCTTCCAGAGCTGAGATATCGAAACTCAAAATTTTGACCTTAAAAAAAAACATAAGGGGTAACACTGTGTTTTTTTTTTTTTTTTTGATCGAAATTTTGACATTCTCCGATCTTCTTGAAACTCTGGATTCTGATAGAGGGCCATGAGACTTCGACCAGGGTGAAAAAATGGAGGCTCTAGACCCTTCCAGAGCTGAGATATAGAAACTCAAAATTTTGACCTCAAAAAAAAAACATAAGGGGTAACACTGTCGGTTTTTTTTTTTTTTTTTTTGGTCGAAATTTTGACGTTCTCTGATCTTCTTTAAACTCTGGATTCTGATAGAGGGCCAAAAGACTTCGACCAGAGTGCAAAAATGGAGGCTCTAGACCCTTCCAGAGCTGAGATATCGAAACTCAATTTTGACACAAAAAAAAAACGTAAAGGGTAACACTGTCGTTTTTTTTTTTTGGTCGAAATTTTGACGTTCTCCGATCTTCTTGAAACTCTGGATTCTGATAGAGGGCCACAAAACTTCGACCAGAGTGCAAAAATGGAGGCTCTAGACCCTTCCAGATCTGAGATATCGAAACTCAATTTTGACACAAAAAAAAAGCATAAAGGGTAACACTGTCGTTTTTTTTTTTTTTTTTTGGTCGAAATTTTGACGTTCTCCGATCTTCTTGAAACTCTGGAATCTGATAGAGGGCCACGAGACTTCGACCAGAGTGCAAAAATGGAGGCTCTAGACCCTTCCAGAGCTGAGATATCGAAACTCAAAATTTTGACCCGAAAATAAAACGTAAGGGGTAACACTGTCGTTTTTTTTTTGTTTGTTTGGTTTTTTTTTTTTGTTTGTTTTTTGGTTGAAATTTTGACGTTCGCCGATCTTATTGAAACTATGGATTCTGATAGAGGGCCACGATTCCTAGGTTTATTTTGTTATGAATAAACAAATGTGCAATATAAAGGAAAAACCTTATGATTAAGGTTGTAGTGTTATAATGTTCAAGTTTTTGTTCTAAAAAAAGAAAGATGCACACAGAAAATGAGTCTAATATGACCAGATTGATTGATTCAAATATATTTTGTTTGTTACAATGGGTAATCTGTAAAACAAAAACCTCAAAATTATAGTTGAAATGGTATACTGGTAGATTTTTTTTGACCTTGAGAAAAAGCTTAAAGTATAGACAAACAAATTTTAGGTTTATTAATTTATTTCATGTTGATACATTTTTGGGAAGTACACCTGTTTTGACTTGATGTCCATTGGAATAAAACAAATCACAATGTAAAAATGTACTTTTGTATTTTTCAGAAACTTGAAACATAATTCAGGTCTGAGGGGGTTAATAATGTTTATGTTCATATTTTTACTATTAATCTTTTAGTGAATGTGCCAAGACTGCTTCCTCACTGATAATCTTAGTGCTTTGCTTTCTTTTGCTAGTGAGTTAATCACAAGAAATCACTAGTATCACTTCCCTATGTCTGACTACACGAGTACAATGCCAAAGAACATCTATCTTCAGTCTGTGGGATATGATAGCTAAATGTGTATGTTAATGATAAGAGCTGAACATTTAAAATTTATATTAATTTATTTACAATCAATTTTATTCTTGAGTTAATTATAGCAAACTATAAATAAGCAAATTATTGTCAAACTCTTTAATAATGTTATATTAACACATTCTCTGTGGAGGTGAAGGTAAACATTTCCCATATCTGAGACTTTTCATTGTTATTAATCACTGCATGAATACTATGGTCTGTAAAATACAGATCTAACATTGAAATGTTATTTTCAATATAAATCACAAAACAGTTTTGCAAGTAATCAGTTTAATAAATATGACTTAAATATTCAAGTGTGTTTGTCAATGTAGAGAATATGCATTCATATTTGACAGATGAAAACTGTCAAATTCCGAAACCACACTGCCTAAGTTTGGCTCTCCCAGGTGGAAAAAGTACACTAAAATACATTTTATTTAAGTGCACTTAGTACACTTCCATAATGTACTAAAAGTGCTCTATTTTCGTGCACTTATTTTGTACTTGATATACTAAAAGCTAAACTTTAGTACTTCTTAAGATAAACTTTAGATCAACAACTGTGCTATTTTTACACACACTGAAGATGAACTTAAATATATTTTTAATATACTATTTCAACCTTTAAAAAATAAGTTTTGTTACCACTTTTAGTGTGTCTGAAACCCATTGTGAATGTATTTTAATTATACTAATAAATTATATAAAATATAATATAAATACATTTATATTATACTTAAGGTGTATTCCTTTGTCAAAAAAGTACACTGAAAATATTTTATTAAAGTGCACTTAGTACACTTCCATAATATACTTAAAGTGCTCTATTTTCACGCACTTATTTTGTAATTAATATACTAAAATCTGAACTTTAGTGCATCTTAAGATAAACTTCAGATCAATTAAGTGTACCCAACTATGCTATTTTGACACACACTGAAGAAGAACTTAAATATATTTTTAATATACTATTTCAACCTTTAAAAAATATATTTTGTTACCACTTTTAGTATGTCTAAAACCCATTTTAAATGCATTTTAATTATACTAATAAATTATTTAAAATATAATAATAATAGTTTCTAAAATATATTTATATTATACTTAAGGTGTATTCCTTTGTCAAAAAAGTACACTAAAAACATTTTATTAAAGTGCTCTTAGTACACTTCCATAATGCACTTAAAGTGCTCTATTTTCATGCACTTATTGTGTACTTAATATACTAAAATCTTAACTTTAGTACTTCTTATTTCATAAAAGTATAATTAAGCATATATTTATTATGTACTTATTGTGCATTTGTTAGAAATATATTAAAAATATGCTTGTAATTAACATATTTCTCAAAAGTATAATTAAGCATATATAAGTATATATTTATTACCAATGTACTTATAGTGCATTTGTTTGAAATATATTAAAATTATGCTTGTGTTTTAGCATATTTCTTAAAAAGTGTAATTAAGCATATATTTATTGCCAATGTACTTCTAAAATACTTTTTAGAAATATATTAAAATGCAAAAACATTACACTAAAAATACATTTAAAATATCAATATACTTTAGCAATTAAGTACTACTTAAGTAAAAGTATACTTTAAATTAGTGTATTTATATTTACACTGATGCGATCTCTGCAGCAGACTACTTCCCAACAGTCAAAGTGGTGTTATATCAAAGTGTGACGCAGTGCGAACTCGTAGGAAGACTGCAAGTGTTCGGGGTGCCATTTGGGAAGAAGCCTTTGCACCCTGGTTTGGCCTGCAATTGAAACCACCTATAAGGTTTTAGCTCCATCTACACTGTAAAAAGTTCTACACCCACAAAGTAGGTTTTATATACTTTAAATATTTGTAATTTAGCTTATTTTATTAGTTTTATACTAAAAAGTATAAAAAATAACTTCCTCTTACTTAAAAAATAAAAGTTTTTATAAACCATATATTTTGAATAAAGCCAATGCAATATTTTTAGGTAGTTATTTGTCTGTGGTTATTGTGTATGTAACGGAGGCCAACTGGTAGCCTAGTTGCTGTGCGGGTAAACCTCACTCCCCGATCTCAATGGGCGCTCTAGCGACAGACGCTAGAGGCTGCAGTCTTTAGCTTCCTTGTTAACGCGCCTGACTCTCATACCGGAGACCCGGGTTAGAGCCCCAACATTATGAAGCTGCACAGTCCCCCTGTACAGTCCCCCTGCACCCAGAGTCCCGCATTCTCAGACCCCTCGATTTTCGAGACAGCGCCTCCTATCAAATTGTATCGGATAAACATGTGAAGAACATGTGAAGAACGTTAGTAGGCTATCTTCAATTTTATTTAGCGAATCGATCGTAGTAGCCTACTCGTTTGATTTTTTTTTTTAATAAAACAAATTTAGCTCATCGATAGCCTACAACATATGAATTGTCCATTGAATATTTGTAAAGTTCGTTTGTAACATTGAGCCGTTAATGTATGTTTTTTGCTCTCTTCCCCCCGAAAATATTTTGATAGCTAACGTTTAAAATTTATTTAGCTTTGAAACATCATAAGACATGCTATCGATGTTGTAGGCTATTCCAGGGTATACCATACATTGATGGAGTTGCCCCTGCTGAGCCGAACCCAGCAACATTATGATTATGCAAAGCGACTTATAAATTCGTTTTTTAATGCAATTGAAGACGAAAAGTAAAGTCACGAACACAGTTTTTCTTCCTTTTTTCTTTACAGCAAGATGATGTTAAGGTGATCATTAAATAAGGTAGCCTACAGAATTGTTTATTATTGGTGTTTTGTCTATTCTGATTTGTTTTGCTTCACATTCAAAATATCAAAAAAATGTTAGCATCGTAATGTTAATTAGACCATTATAGGTTGAACTGAAAGAAAAATGGGAATTTGAATAAAAATATATATAAAAAAACATTGTAGCAATATAATATCACATAGGCCACTATTTTTCTGAAGATAGTTCAATCTGTAATTGTATCCCTTCCATCAGTAACAATTAGGTTTTTTTGTTTTGTTTGTTTGTTGTTGTTTTGTTTGGGGTTTTTTTGCACATGCATTAAGCAGGGAACGCAAATATTTATTGGATAATTTATTTGGAGACCGTAATATTGCATCCTATTGTTTTTAATTGCATTTGGATAATCGTGCGCTGTACACTGTGAGCGGGTGTTATAAGATCTTTCGAACAGCAGGAGGCGCGGTGTTCGAAAAACGAGGGGTCTGAGAATGCGGGACTCTCGGTGGGGCGAGTACCCGGGTGTGAGGGGTTACATGTACAATAAAAGTTATAAAAGTAAGTTGACATACACTATTTATTTGAACAGCTGTCGATGTGGCACGTGCGTTCACCAAACGTAAATATAATATTTTAATTTTTTTTATAAGTTGGAATGCCGCGTTTTCATTGGTGCAGAGTTTCCTAGGCAGATGCAGTTTCTTCCTCGGCACTTCAACGGGCTGTTTGCTACAGCGGATCATCTGAATAACAAGGTAAGTTGAGCAAATTTAGCCAAATGACTGGCGATGTAAAGTCACGCAAAATCGCTTACTCCAGGGAGCTGAGGTTAGGTTTGCATTGTACTTGTCTGTAATAGAGCTGCACACATAGGCAAGCTAAGATGGTAGCATAGTGCTAATGGGAGTGTGGTCGATCGGCGGCAGACAACAGCGGTTGATATTAAATGAGTGCTGTGACTTAGGCCATAGTCGTGCCTACAATGTGTATTTTTAATGCTTATTTCTAGCAGCACCTGCTAAAATTATCGCCACTGTAACAAAGTTTAGAATGGACGTATATAAAAACGCAGATATGTATGCAATATTAGTTGCAGAAATGCCGTCAGTTATATTTTTAGATTGCAATGATTGAATTTCGGGATAATCGATCGAAACGGTAGCAATTTGAAGCAAGCCTTCAGGCAATAGAACGGGCAAATAAGGGAAAGTAAGATGGTCGTGTTTTATGGACAGCACGCAAAACAAGGTAATCGTGTCTTTGACAGGACTCTGCTATCAGAGATTCTGTAGCTTACTTTTGCATTACTAAAGCAGATGCACAGATTACACTGCAGAGATGTATGTTAGTCTGTTTGATTTTAGATATTTTTTCTACGTTTTTTTAATGCTGCATAGTCAATTAATGACAGAATTTTGGTTGGAAAAAAAAAACTAAAATTATTGCTAACCCATTACTTACATTTACCACTGGTTTTTAACCTTATTCTAACATGCATTTTCCTGGTCTTTAGATACCAAGTGCTTTTGTTACCTGGGGTCTTCAAGCTTCACATCAAGGTAAAAAAAAACTTAAGAATATACAATTACAGCTATAGCCTAACTATTCACAGGTAAGTAAAACATAAGTAAAATTGCAAACAATAGGCTCCATACAACTACATTTCTTTTGCCATTTCTATGTACCTACCACCAATAAAAGGCAGATATGATCACCTTTCTGTTTCCTCCCCACAACCAGTAAAAATCAACAAATATAGCAGTTTCTTATTATTAGTCAGTCTTTCTCTGGGGCAGGTTGGCAAGCTGTCAGTTGCCACTAACATTTACTCAACTTTTGTCTGTAATCATTTAAGATCCTGACATGTGATGACTTAAATCGTTAAGTTGAAATTATGTATACAAAAGTACAATTTTGACTTTCTGTCCTATGTCTTCTACTGGTCAGCTACATTCCTCTCATTACCTGTTTTTCTTGATTCGTTTTTGTCTCCACCAATAGAATCGTGCTGAAACAGAGGTGCAAGCTGAGCTTGGCAGTTGACCACTGAAAATGTACATGTGCCATCATCCTAACACGATTGGTATTATGATAGAAGAACAGCCCGTGGTCAGAGGTGTGCCAAACCTGTCTTAATCATGATGCCTCCTGTTTGGACTTACCTATGCTCTCGACCTCCATTGTGATACAATGTGATTTTATCTTTACATTCATCTTTATCCACAATAATGCTCACACATTACATTACATTAATAAGCTCACATATAATTTTATCCAAACATTACAGATTGGGCAGTTTGGATGTACTGTTCAGAACAGGTTGAAAATACACTTATACAGTGTTTGATTATATAATACTGTACATGTGCGGCCACATTTATTTGCTGTGTAGTCACTGTTAAAAGTGACACTGGTTAACACTGAATAAATGTTTTGTCTTCAATCTATTTTCTAATTGTTTTCTTCCATTGCATTTATAATAGGTTAATCACTAGTGCTCAGAATATAGACATTTAGATTTGTTTTCTGAGGTTATATCCAGGACTCAATTAAAATGTTAATTCACATATGATTAGGTTAATTTTACTAAGAAAATAAGTTCATAAAACCTAATTAAAATGTGTGCAGGTTAATTGTAGCCATAAATACATTACATCTACCAATAAAAGTAGGTTTATCTGAGTAATACTAGTATTATTAGTTAACTCAACTTGATTTTATTGCGTTCATGTAAACTAATGTTAAAATGTTAAATATACTTAAAAAAGGCTGCAAGTTGACTCAACCTAAAACATCCAATGCAGCCACTTACCTCACTTTATGCAGATGAACAAGAGGACATACACATTTATGCTAGATAGGGGAAAAAAATCACAAGGAAGGTTTTCTGATAAACAGCATAACAATAAAACCACTTGAGAACTCAGAAAGAAAACATTTGCACTAACTTTGGCTTAAATGCTTGGTCAAGTGGTGATTGGTTTAATCATGCCACGCCACAATGGCTACCATAGAAATAATAACAAAGAATTCTATATTTATTGTAACAGTTCTACGAAATTTTAAAATCTCTCTGAACTTATGATTCCAGAATTTCAGCTTGCTGACTTACAAACAAAAAAACAACAACGGTTAAATCTGTTCCTGTGCTTTGCTGACCAAACTTTAATTCATACTTGGATTTGATCAACGTGACTTTTTTTTGCTTCCCAGTTCATCCTTCCATTCACTCTCACTCTTTGACAATATCTGGTACAGTATAATCTAGTATGAAACAAATTAAAGCATGAGATACCTACATCACAAAAAACAGCATAAAATCTCAGCAGATGGCAGTAGTGCTCTAATTCTGCCATAAATTTCTCTGCAAAATGTAAGACCTTGAAAAACAGTGATGCTAACTGGGTTATAACTAATGAATACAACTCTGTCACTCAATAGAATTAAATCAAATTTAGATGGAACCATGTTCTATACTTTGTGCCTTTTAGAGTCTTTTTAGTCTTCCTTACTTGTTGAGGGGAAAAAAGTTGAATCCAGCCAATATTTTTTTTTCTTCTGGTCACCCAGCCTGTTCAAATGACAATTTCCCAAAACCCCTTAAAAACCAGACCAGCCTAATCTGACTGTGAGCTCAGCTAAACATTACATGAATACACTGATGCATTAAAATATAAAGGCATTTAAGGCACAGATGCTACAACCTAGACTGATTTGTTAAATGAAACCATTCAATTTGAGTTCCCTTTAGCCACACATTGAATATTTCACAGGTCTATAAATGTTCAACAGTTTCTCTGAGGATAGTTTATGGCTTACCATACCCAAAATTGAATATGTGACCTCAGGCTGGTTGAGGAAACCCCCAGCTGGGTATGGATGAAGTGGGAATCTCCCTTCTCAACTTAAGTAGCTTCTCACTGCGCTGACCCTCAGTTTCTATGACATCCTGTTCCTCAAGTGATTGGCGAATGAGGGATTTGAGCAAGGGCAGTCCAAGGCCAGTCGTGGCAGAGACTGGGACGATGTGCATAAAACGCATTTGTGTTTTAGGGGTGACGTCCTCAGGAAAGATGTGGCTTGATTCTAGGGAAAGCAGAGCATCACTCTAAGGTTATCAATCAAGGAAAAATGCAGAAAAATATAAAAGTCAGTGCAGCTTGCATTTCAGCAAAATGTACTTTTGAGAAAATTGAGACTGCCAAAATGGTACAAACCACCATCTTTATAGAATAATTGCAGTACATACTTGTGGGAATGGTCATTCTATAAAGTGCTTTTAAAACAATTCCATGAAAATAATGCAACCACTTTATTGATAAAAGCATCTGTGTCACAATATGAAATTTCTGACGCACATGCTATATACATAAAATAATACAAAACTAAATAATACTTTAGACTAAGTCTAAACTAATATACACATCTGTGACTAATATTCATTATATGACCTATGTAATGGTTTCTAAATAGCTTGTTTTCTTCCAATAATACCTACCTTCCTGGTTCTGCAAGTAAGTTTCCAGCTCTCTGAGCCGGCCTTGAGCCTCAGGGAGGTCCATCTTATTTATGACCAGGATGGCTGGCTTTTCTAACAGTTCCTCCTTATATAACTCCAGCTCCTAATCAACAAAGATCAAGAGCAAGTTATCCAGCAAAATCTTTTACACAGAAGCATTTCGTTGAGAAAAACAGTAGAGTTTTAATTAGTTCACACGTGTCATGAGTTGTGTTTGTGTGTGTGTGTGTGTGTGTGTGTGTGTGTGTGTGTGTGTGTGTGTTTGTGTGTGTTTGTGTGTGTGTGTGTGTGTGTGTGTGTGTGTGCGTGTGTGTGTGTGTGCGTGTGTGTGTGTGTGTAATACCTTTTAAAGGTTTGGGGTTGGTAAGAGTTTTTTTTAAAATGTTTTTTAGCAAGTTGTCTCTTATGCTCACTTAGGCTACATTTATTTTAATGTAGAAAAAATTAACTGGAAAAAAATACAATAAAACAGAAATATTACAATTTAAAATAACTTCTATATTGATACATTTGATAATGTAATGTATTTCTGTAATGACAAAGCTACATTTTCTGCAACTATTATTTGCTTATTTGGAGCTCAAGAATGTTATTTTAAATGTTGAAAACAGTTGTGCTGCTTATTTATTTAGGATTATTTTATGAAAAGAAAGTTGAAAAGAACAGCATTTAGTTCAAATAGCAATCTTTTGTAATCTTATAAATGTCTTTATTGCTTTTGAGCAATTCAATGCATTCTTGCAGGATTGTTTTTTTTTTAATCTTAACCCCCAAACTTAGGAATGGTAGTGTATATATTTACCTTGGTTAAAAGCAGTACAGTTTCAAATGCAGACCTAAACGGGGTGTTATTAGCTAGCTGAAACCCACAGATGTCGATCTGAAACACCAGAACATGAAATTACTATACAACTCTCCATGTCCATAAAACAATTAAATTATGTAACAGACTGAACACAGTACCACAAACATGAGCTGCTTGGTCCTTTCCACATGCTTGAGAAACTTGTGTCCCATGCCTTTATTCACGTGAGCACCTTCAATGAGTCCTGGTAAGTCTGCCACTGAAACCTTCAGAGAAAAATAACTTCTGTAATTCATCCTGACATTAGTCTGATGAAGTGTGTATTATAGACACAACATACACTCACCTAAAGGATTATTAGGAACACATGATCAATTTCTCATTAATGCAATTATCTAATCAACCAATCACATGGCAGGTGCTTCAATGCATTTAGGGGTGTGGTCCTGGTCAAGACAATCTCCTGAACTCCAAACTGAATGTCAAAATTGGGAAAGAAAGGTCATTTAAGCAATTTTGAGCATGGCATGGTAGTTGGTGCCAGACGGAAGCTGAGTATTTCACAATCTGCTTAGTTACTGGGATTTTCACACACAACCATTTCTAGGGTTTACAAAGAATGGTGTGAAAAGGGAAAAACATCCAGTATGTGGCAGTCCTGTGGGCGAAAATGCCTTGTTGATGCTAGCGATCAGAGGAGAATGGGCCTACTGATTCAAGCTGATAAAAGAGCAACTTTGACTGAAATAACTACTTGTTACAACCGAGGTATGCAGAAAAGCATTTTTGAAGCCAAAGCACGCACAACTTTGAGGCAGATGGGCTACAACAGCAGAACACCCCACCAGGTACCACTCATCTCCACTACAAATAGGAAAAAGGGGCTACAATTTGTAGCTCACCAAAATTGGACAGTTGAAGACTGGAAAAATGTTGCCTGGTCTGATGAGTCTCGATTTCTGTTGAGACATTCAGATGGTAGAGTCAGAATTTGTCGTAAACAGAATGAGAACATGGATCCATCATGCCTTGTTACCACTGTGCAGGCTGGTGGTCGTGGTGTAATGGTGTGGGGGATGTTTTCTTGGCACACTTTAGGCCCCTTAGTGCCAATTAGGTATTGTTTAAATGCCACGGCCTACCTGAGCATTGTTTCTAACCATGTCCATCCCTTTATGGCCACCATGTACCCATCTTCTGATTGCTACTTCCAGCAGGAAAATGCACCATGTCACAAAGCTTGCATCATTTCAAATTGTTTTTTTGAACATGACAATGAGTTCACCCTTCAGCACCTTGTTGAATCAATGCCACGTAGAATTAAGGCAGTTTTGAAGATGAAAGTATTAGTATGGTGTTCCTAATAATCCTTTAGGTGAGTGTATAATATAAAATCACATTGGCTAAAAATCCTTGGCTGGATTTGTTTATGGAAAAAAATAACTGTATATGGTTTTGGTTTAATTCTCTTTATAGGAGAAGGTCAAAGCCAAGCTTGTCAAGTGGTATACAGAATCCAGAATAAATCTAATTTTTGTATATCCTTAAATTAAAAACAAAGACTCTTCACACATTGGCCCTCATTTATCATTCTTGCATTAAATGTAGAGAATCATTCTTGCATAAGGCATATATGTTTGCATAAGATTACACTCCTCTAACCGCCTGATTTATGAAGCTATGCGTACTTTGGAAATCCAAGATCAATGCAGCGACTGAAAACGATCATCATTAGAATAATACGCCCCTATATATTCAAGTCTTCGCTTCCCCCACGCCCTCATTTTACGCCATGGACAAACGGAGAAGATAAACTTCTCCGACGTGGAGCCAAAATGACCTATCACAATGTATTTTTTTACAGCACGTGTTTTATAACAATTAGCATTTCATTTCGTATCACGTCACATTTATTGGGAACTACAAGAGATGATGATGATGATTATGATGATGTGATGTGGAGTACCATTCATTCACATTAATAATTACATAACAATTTGTAATATTCTTATTCTTATTATTATTATGATTTTTATTATTAATGACGCTTATTGTTATTTAGAAGAAGAATGTCATTTTTATTATTTTGTAAGTCTGAATTATTTTTTGGTCACTGAAAGCCTTTCATTACTGAACCCAGTCTGTGCGCACCTGCCAGGCCTAACCCTGAAATGTCAGGTAAAGTGCACAGGCTCGCAACTGAAGAAATACATATGCCTACAAATCAAATGCTTTGGTGAAGTTCATGTTGCATAAAAAAAATACTGAACTTATATATTTTACAGTGGGTCATAATATATCATATATTTTAGTTAATCAGTGCATATTGTGGTGTTAGGAATAGTTTTCAAAACTCCATGCGTACATGTACACCACCTCCTGAGCTGGCATAGGATTTGAATGTTCCGCATGCCAACGTCCATATTGATAAATCTCAAAGTCAACATGGTTTTGGGTGTATGCCAGGTGAACGCTGGAAATTTGGTGTATGCACTTTTCATAAATGAGGACCAATGTGATCTGAACAGGCATGCCACTAACTACATTAAGTAATGACATGATAATAGCATCCTGAGATGAGTATATCCTGAGAGGAGCATATCATCCTACCTGCTTGTGGTCATCATACATGATCTTTCCGATTTCAGGTCTTAAAGTTGTAACTAAGGAGAGGGGGGCAAGGGGATAATTGTAAAAACAGCAATATATATCATATGTGCAACATTCTTCCACTTTCAACTACTTGTGGGCTGTGGTCAGGACCTCGATTTTAAGTCAGTTTTACATCTCATCCGAAGGACGGAACTGCTATTGTAACAGTTCTATAGGACTTTTCCACAGATGCATGTGCAAAAATTGTTTATGGCTCACTTCACTGAACAAGTATGAAAAACTATGTTTATACCATTTTCAATAAAGATCTGTAAAACGTATTTGGATTTAAATTTTTACAAATATTATCTTTAAAATACAGTATCCTGAAGGGACATTTCCTTTTTTTTTGCTGAGGATAGACAGACAGATAGTACTCACAGGGATAGCTGGCAATCATTGGTTTTGCATGAGACAAGGCAGTCAGCAAGGAGGATTTGCCTGCATTGGGAAACCTGTCAAAATAATACAAGCCTATCAAACCAGTAAAAAAAATGTTTAATGTGTGTGAGTGAAATACACAGAATAACAACAAAAACACAGGGAGGGTCACAAAGAATGTGGGTAACACTTTACAATAAGGTTCATTAGTTAACTACATTAGTTAACATTAACTAAGAACGAACAATACTACTTCAGCATTTGTTAATCTATGTTAATGTTAATTTCAACATTTACTAATACTTTATTAAAATCTTGTTAACATTAGTCAATGCACCGTGAACTAACATGAACAAACAATGAGCAGCTGTATTTTTATTAACTAACGTTAACAAAGATTAACAAAAACAGTAACAAATGTATTGCTCATGGTTAGCTCATGTTAGTTAATACATGAACTAATGTTTAATAAAAGAACCTTATTGTAAAGTGTTACCATAATGTGAAATAGCAGTTTTTATAACAAAACATCACAATCAGTATAGTTTTTGCATACCAAGTATAGTTTAATTATGTATTAGATTTTTGTGCATTTTTCCTACATCTTGTTTAGCTCTTTATGTGCTTTACTTTTGACAGCAATACTTCCCACCCCAGTCCACATTCTGAGTAGAGATTCTCTCACCCTACAAGTCCAAGATCTGCAATGAGTTTAAGGTCCAGCCGAATCTGTCTGGTTTGACCTTTACTAGGTAAGAACCCAGAGTGAAGAGAGCCACCATGACCGCCTCTAGCCACCAAAAGTCTGTCTCCTTCACAGTTCAACTCCCCTAAAGTGAAAAGAATAAAATGTTTAATGACACAGAATACATTGTGAAGAGGAACAAACAACACAAATTGGTATTTAATACAAAAGTTCAAATGTGAGAGAAAATGTGTAGAAAAACATCAAACAAAGAAGTGAAGTGATATGAGAAATGTGAAAGAAAAACACTGGATGATCTAGATGTTATAGAGAGGAGTACATGGAATTACCTAGTATTCTCCCCCCATCCGTTGTGACACTGATCCCAGTAGGTGCGAATACCTGGGTGTCCTCTCCTTTCGCCCCTCTCAGAGCATGAATACTGACAAACGCACCACACAAAACTTTACTTAGTCTCTGTACTACATAATCAACACAATCCAAATCAGATCCAACAGCTCTTAAATTCAGGTTTTAAAAGTCAATAAACAGCTGTATGTGAGAAGAGGTCCACAAGTAAGTGTTTATTTACTGCCTTGTGCACACTCTTAAATGAAACATACATATATTCAGCACATTTAAATCTGAAATGATAAACTTTTAAATTAAAGATATTGTCCAGAGAATCATCTCCACCTGGACAGGTGGAACACAAAAATATTTAATGAATAACGACAAAATGTTGCTCACAAAACTTTTAAAGACTTGCAAAGTTTTTTGCACTACTTTAATTGATTTATGGAGCTTGACATTTGGGTTCGCAGTTTCGTTATATGGAAAAACAAGCTTGGACATTCTGTTAAGTATCTTGTCAACAGACTATTTGATAGCAACTACTTAAAAGATTGTGAATGCATCCTCTGCATGGAGCTACTGTAGTAAACCTTCACAATATCAGAACAATGCAGACCTCCTTACATCAGATTCACCAGGCAAAAGAATAACACCTACAATGCTGTTTTAAATTTCTCACTCCAACACAATCAATCAATAGGAGAGATCACACAATCTGTTACTGCAAAAATATGGCCATGTGACATGACACACAAAAATATCTTATTGTGGATTAAAAACATAATAATATATTGAAAAAAGACAATAATACTATTATATTCTGACTATAATATAAGAAATTCCTACTATTGCTGTTCAGAGGTATTACTGACAATTTACATTTCTCTCACCCATATACTCTTTCTAAGGAAAAAGGATTCACTCACCTGCTGTTTGAACCAACACCTGCAGTAAATCGTTTGCTAGGGTGTTTGTCCTTGATTTGCTTCAATGTAGTGCCTTTTTTGGCCACTACAAAAACGTCTCCACCATTTCCCCCATTTCCCCCTAAACGGGGCAAACCCATTCCTCCGCTTCCACCCCTCACATACACCCGAATATTATCCACAAAGTTGCCATACTGAAATAAAAGGGATGCAGAATTAGTTAAGTACATGAAACTGTTTATTTCACTTTTGAATGCCTGGAAATTTTCAAACATAGATTTTTCTCTGGACTTGACAGTACAATCAAAAATGTATTAATTTGTGTTGCGAAGATGAACTATTTTGGAATTTCATGAGGATCAGTAATGACAGAAATGTCATTTTTGTATGGGATGAATATAGTATCACAATTGCACATCTTACTTGTTGCATGCACAAATTCTGAGCAACATTAATTCAAAATCAAGGTTTTGTATTTACAACTTTGTGTCTATTTGTACAGAATGCTGCACATTCATGTGATTCTGGATTTTGCACACACAAGTTGTATTGTTGTATTGTATTAGTTTAAATGTAGCGAGGCACATTAGTGAATTTGTCAAATAGATGAGTTGTTGTGCACACATTAATTACTAGCACCAGGCCTATTCATTTGTAATTGTTTGTTGTGTGTGGGTTGTAAAATGCTTAAAAACCACAAATAGAAAGTCTCAAAATCCAAATGAATCAAATGAGATTGACTCAGGAAATACATCAATGAGTGCATGTGTGTCACCTGATCCACATGCACATCTTCTTTGTTGCATGCGCAAATTATGATACACTAATACAAAAGAAAACATTTGTATTCACAAAAATGGCTCTATTTGTACAAATTGCAACACATTCAGTCAATTTTGAAGTTTGCACATATGCAAGTTTGCACATATTGTTACATATCTGCAACAATAATCAAGTTCATTGATATTTGTGCTTGCATCATTTTGATTCTATATTCAATCCATATTTTTGTGTGAACCAACAATTTAATGTCACGTTTGAGGTTCAGATAAATCAAACATTTCACATACATGTTTTGTTGGTGTGTGTGTGTGTGTTTATTAAGAATGTTTTCTCCTAAATAAACCCAACCTAACCTAACCTAACCAACAGCATAAGAACAAAGCCCTCAAATGATGCCCCTTTGAAGTGAGACCCGAGACGCACCTTAAGACGCAATTTTTGTCACCTTATGACAATATGCTACATATGTTAAGTGTGTTTGAAATCGTAATAATCATATAGTAATTTGTTACACGATTTGTTGATGACACCGAAACTATGCATGTGAAGGTCGGCCACTATGACTTTCTAAATGTCATTCTATAAATTTGTCAGCGTTACTAACCTTGCGGAAGCAAGCTCTGCTTCTCCAGACCATCCCGAAACAACTCCTCAAGTCAGATATTGTTCTGAACAAGCACACAATCTATCCGTTTTTAGTTACAACGTTCCTGGTTTCGCATTGCTGACATGAAGCAAGCCATGGAAGTACCAAACAAACACGTGTGTGCTTCCGGAAACATGGCGATGTGTGCCGTGATTGGCTGAAAGTGATGATGTTTCCGCCTCTACCAGTAAGGACCTATGGTAAGAACTAAACTAAAAAGTAAACAAATAATAAATAAAATAAATAAAGTAAACATTTTATTTTTTTGCATTTTATTCGTTACAAACAAAACAGTAATCAAAATAAAATATTTTCTCAATAAAATACAATTATTAACTTTTTCACATATAAATGTTATTTTTTAATTAAAAAAATTGAGTTTGACAAAAAACACTGGAAAACAGCCAAACAACATACAAAACATAATAATAATTCATTAATAATTTCTGAACATTGACTCAGTCTTTATTCACATTTTTCTCAATATAATTCATAAAATTATATTATATAATAGAATAACATTGTTCTAATAGGGGAATTTTGTAACGCCGACAACATGCCCCACCTGCACTGGGATTTAACCCCGACTAGTATTCAATAGCCTATTAAATAACAGACATAAGTTTAAAATGATTTAAATTCAGACAAATTTGATGAAAAATTAACATGAGTAAGAAATTTACTTTTGCTTATAAATGTTCAGTGATATCTTCCAAAGATTTCTGAATTTTGTTGCTTTTTTTTTTTTTTTTTTTTTTTTTTTTTTTGTAGGCCTATGGCAACTTATGTTTCGTCATACTAGCATGTGTGGAAGTATTTAAAACAAGTGTGTTACAACTAGCCCTGATGTGTTAGTTTGTATCCCGGTCACCCCTTAGCTTTTTGTATAGCCTAGCTTGTTTTCAAAACATACAAATTCTTGATTTACTTCATAAGACGAATTCCTAAAACCTGGCAGTAAAAATTATGCCCACTGTGTCAGACAACAAAACTGGCATAAGACATAGATATGAGCAAGATCCCTTTGAGAGATAATTATTATTACCATTGTTGAAAACTATATGCAGTTTTTTTTAAGGTGTTTACATATTGTTGGCCCACTAAATGGGCAAGTGCGATTCAGGTGAAATGGGTGACTTTTACACTCACATTAATTAGGCTAAACAAATTGACATTGACTAGTTATTTTGACATATATCTACTTTTTATGAAACAGAATTATGTGTGCTATTAGGAAATTCAAGTTAGAAATGGACGAAAGGAAAGAAAGAGCAGGCAGTATAAGTTATAAGTTAAACATAATTTAATAAATTCAATCTGTGGAGTGACGAAAAGAGGAGGAAAATGAAGAAAATAAAGTTTCATTGTATTTACACCATTTAAGTTAATTTAAAGTGTTTAGAAAAACAGACAGCATTTTTAATAAATCAGGGATTTACCTGATTTAGGCTATTTTATGACAATAAATTTGTAGGCTACAGATTGCATGATCCTTAAAATGTTTATTTGTAAAGCCTACCTTGCAAATAACACATTATATAAACTGTATTCAAATTGATAGATTATATATCTTGACATTAAAATTAACAAAAGCAGGCTAATAAAAAAATAAAAGGAACATAGGCATATCTATTAGCCTACATGTGTAACAATAGAGAACAGGCTGAACAATAAGAGGCCCACTTTATTCACTTTACAAAAAAAGAAAAGAAAAACAAATAGTAGGTTAATCATCATGAGCAATACGTCTTGTGTTGCTCAGATTATAATTTAATTGTGTTCTTCAAGTCAAGAGGTTTTTAGTGTACGTGGAATGGGCTACGGTCAACAGCATGACGTTTGAAACGTGGGCGCGCAGAGCTTTAAAAGTCTCCAGAAGTCGTTAAACACTCAGTCAAAGCCAATTATTTGCCTCAATAGTATGTCAGGAGACGTGTCTGCAGAACAATCGAAAAGAAACGACTGAACTAAACATTGTAAGTAAATTATCTTGAGTACTAGCCTAATGTTATGCAGGTATTTCACTTGCTGTAGTTTCACTTGTTTTCACTTGCTGTAGTAGGAAAAATGACTTTTGTTGCTTTTCCAAAAGGTTTTGTTTTACGCGGCATATTGTATGGGTCGCAGCAGTTTTCAAAACCTAAAAGATTTCACTGTTGATTCCATAGGTTCCAATGGAACGATTAATTGGATTCCTTGACGGCCAGTGGTTGCGCCTGTCAGTGTGTCTGCTCATGCTCGCCACCGCATCATCGGTCTTCATACCCACTCTCGAGATGCTGAATACCGAGAGGGCAGGAGGCGGCAAGACTCCCGGTCACCTGGACGAGATAAACCGTGAATGCTGGGACACATCGTCACTAGCGGTTATACAAGCGCGTAAATTACCCGTTGCCGATACGGTTTCTGGTCTCTGGGACTTCATGACATATTTGAGCGAGTCTAATCAACCCAAACATCAAGGCGTGTTCATGGGGCTGGCGCAAGTCTTTTGGGAGCGGTATGTAGACTGTGTGCTCGCTCGCGCGCACGGACTGGGCAGAAGGGCCAGTGTGTCCAGGCAAGAGATCATCAAAGTGCTAACTTATCATTAAAAAGGGATTCAAATCTAGTCACTTTACTTTGTTTTAATTTGAATGTCTGTCGAAATGTATAGTTTGAATGTATTTTATTCATTTGTGACTCATATCAAACTTAAAGGATTAACCTAGTTCACTTTTTTTTTTTAATTTTAAAAAAACTTTTGCTAATAATTTACTCACTCCATGTCATCCAACATGTCATCCAACATGTCCATGTCTTTCTTTCTTCAGTTGAAAAGAAATTAATCTTTTTGATAAAAACATGCAGGATTTTTCTCCATAATGGACTTCAATGGACCCCAACCATTTCAAGGTCTAAATGACAGTTTTCAGTGCAGCTTCAAAGGGCTTTAAACAACATCAGACGATGAATAATTGTCTTATCTAACTAAATCAGTCATTTCTAAAATAAATAAAAAAGTTATAAGCACAAATGCTTGCCATGTGATGTGTGTTCGTGACTCTCCTGTTTGAACTCGTGCATCAAAATGAATGAATCTTTTTTCGAGTCATTTTGTTAATTCAATAACCCCTAAAAGTGAACTAATCCTTTAAGCTAAATTAGCTTGTTAAATGTCCCTAATTCTGGTGCAACGGTGTCAGAATGACATAACACATGCAAGCCCATAATATTAAAACAAAGATCTTTCTAAGAACGTGTTGTCTACTCAGTCTACCTGTCCATGTAGGCCTAAAATCCGTCTACCCTTAGACATGTAATTTATAAGTTCAATTCACAAATGAATTCACAAACATGTATGAAAAAATGCAAAATTGATAAAGCTGTTATATTTAACATATTGTGCAAAACAACTAGACTTATTTATTGCGATAGAGCTGTACAATAATATAGGCCTACTTTTTTTAAGGATACACAACCTAATCACTTGGATACAGTCAATTTTACATACCTGTGGCAACAGCAAAATGTCTCTTGAGTTCAGTTAGTCATCAGTATAACACTATCACTCTGGCAGATCTCATGCAGTGCCACAACAGTCTCAGACAATGAACACAAATTGTGTTTATTGTCTGAGACACTTGTGGCACTGCATGAGATCTGCCAGATCACCCTGATGACTTCACAATCAATCACAAATCAACATCTAATTAAAGTACCAGTTGCTCAATTAGTCAACAAATACTTTTTAAAGTGAAATTGTAAGTGTAGACCATGTAAAAGCTGATTGCATGTTTGAAGTTGATTGAAAAGTGTGAAAAGGTCATGTTCTTTTCTGCTACAGATTCATGTTTAGTAGCCTACATCATCCAGTATACAGGTTTCCAACAGGGTATTGTAGTTGACCAAAACTAAAACCATAAAAACAAATTCTCTAGGCTACTTAATAATGAGTTAATGTAGCCGTATTACTATTACTAAACCATTAGTGAAACAATATAGGCTATAATGGCTTGACAATTGACATTAACACCCACCAACCCACTAAATTTGGTTGGTTGAATTTTATATATTATATACGGTTAATAAAGGCATCATAAATAATAAACAAAGTGCAATGTATGTTGTCAAAAATATAGATTCTTCTATATCAATTCTGAAATATCTGAAATGCTTCCTATACTCATTTTCACACATAAAATCTCCTATACTAAATTGAGTTATTTTTCGCTGCTTACTTAAACAGTCAAATACACACCAAACTAATGTCAAAGTCCAGGTTTTGGCAAGTATTCACATGAACACAGTTATGTTTTAAGTAAAGCTAAACAGCGGAGAAAGAAAATGCATGTAAACAACAGATCTGTATCCAGTTTAAAGTGACAGCAGCCTAACTTTCTATATATATATATATATATATATATATATTAGGGCTGTGCAAAAATTAATTGCGATTAATCGCATCCAAAATAAAAGTCTGTGTTTACATAATATATTTGTGTGTGCTGTATATAATCATTTTGTATATATAAATGCACACATATGGATGTATAGATTTAAGAAAATGTGTTATTCATTTATAAAATATTTATATTTATATAATATAGATTATGTATTTATATATATACAGAATTTAAGCGCAAATAATTCTTAAATATATACATGCATACATAGGTATTTATATATACAAAATAATTCTATACAGCACACACAAATATATTATGTAAACACAGAATTTTATTTTGGATGCGATTAATCGCAATTAACTTTTGTATATATATGGCAGTTTTTCACCATGGTGTCGATGTCAAAATTGTGGCCTGTGAAAATGCTGAGTGGCTGCTTTAACTTTGAGAAACCACTAGCCACAGTGTCTGGTGAGCAAAAAAAAGATAAAGTATGTAATGATAAAGCAGCTTTGTTACGTAAGAGAAGAGTCATTTAAGGATTGAAGCAACGTGTTTGAACAAATATAGCAAGCAACGAGGCCAGTAAAACCATGCTATGATATCGACGTATTCAGTGGAATTAACTATTTTATTAAAATAGCCCAAATGTCGTTTTAGAATTAAAAACCCACTAATACACATTTACAGAGATAAAACGCAAAAAAGGATATTAAATGAAAGAAAGAAAAAACATTGGCATTTTTGCTAAAGAATATGACTTTTTTCTTCTTTTTTACATGGGCTGCGTTGGGTGTGTTTTTGCAATCATGACGCACGCATCGAGTAAAGATCGATTGAGATTCCTCCCGTTTAACGGGAAAAGTACTGTTATTTCACGGCCATGTGCACGAGGCAGACTCCGCGTTTCTGGGCTCGCTCAACATGCCTGCCGGTGCGGGAGCAGGTGATGCTGGATGGAGACTGACGCCTGGCAGCTTTCCACGCTGCAACTCTGGAGTAACACACCGCAACGACGTGTTATATTGGTCACTATCATCATCACACTTCTAGTTATCAGGCGCTTTCCTAGCGAAAACAGTCAACAGCATCTTTAGAAAATCATTCATCCATGTTATCCTCATGACTCGGTTTGGAACCTCCCACTAGGGATACGGACTATTTATACCGCGTGCAGCATCTCGAGCCTTCTGATACGCGAATCCAAAAAAAACAAAAAACAACGCTTCTGAAGATCTTTCTCTTGGAGGTAAGAAAATCACTACAGAAACGTCTTTATTACCATTCCGAATAGTAGTCTGCGACTGAAATGTGACCTCAATAATGCAGAAAAATATCAAACATAATATTCGCTTATGATGTTTTGACACGCATTTGTCAGTGTTGTAATTTTATCTCAGTGTTGTAATTTTAACGAAAGATTAAAACAACTCCCCTTCCTGTGCTCTAAAAGAAGCTGTTTGGTACTCAGAATTGTATGAATAGATAGGCCATGAAGACAAAAACAGAGGCTGAAGCATTTTTTTAACATGCACGTTATTTATAATGTACTTATTCAGAGAAAGTAACATGTTAAAGTATCACTCCATTAGTTAATATCTGAAATGAGTGTTGTCCTGACTGTTAAAACGTTCTAAATGCATTTTTTTAAACAGTATGCATTTTTGCCAATATTTTCAGTGTGCATCTACTATTTTAGGGCCAGTGTGTAAAAACTTATACACAACAGCATCTACACTTGCTTTCACAGACACGTGCACGCATGTATACAGTACTCACACACAATCCAGATTCCCTTCTAAGCTTTAAACTCACTGATAGCCTGTCTAGATGGCACACACAGATATAACATTAGCTATACAACTTTCTTCGCACTTTCAATGTACTTTCAGTTATAAGATGCTTATTAAGAATAGTGTATCCTGCCATGTCTGATGTTTTGGTTTCCCACCATATGATAGCCTACCAGATATCAGGTTTTAAGAATTTAAACAACTTGAATATAGAGATTTGTCTAATGTCAATGAAAAAAAGAACTGTTTGTTCACAAAACAGCAGCATACAATTCTATTGACTTAACTTATTATCAATGGTTTAATGCAGCTGGATGTGGAACATTCAAAATTGGCATTGGCTTGGCACTGGCTTTGTTAAATAGATTTGTATCTGAAAAAAATAAATAAATGAAATAAAATAAAAACTGTCAGGATCAAGTATTCTAGCGAGAGTAGTGCAATACACGTAATGAAGATTGAATCATTTTTGAAAACAGACAAGTGAGTGTGAAAAAACAAGGGACTGGTCAGCCCATGTGAGTACCCCTTGTAAATGTGGTCAGGAGACTGTTAAATGGGGCAGTGGGGTGGAAATGCCAGTTCCAAACCCTGCCAATGCTTCCCTCCGCCCCATACACACCCCGTCCCGCCATTCTCAAACCCGGTTATGCCTGGAATCCCACGCACTCTATCTGGAAAGAGTAAACAACCTGGGTCAAAGAAAAACAGGTTGGGATGGGTGGCTGCGATGTGCCGACTGTCAGCATGCCAAGCCCACTTTTTTTTTGAAAAACATAAACATGGGCAGCATGGATTATAGGCCAAACTGAGGTGTAATCAGGGGGGATTTACACCCGTCAGGTCGAGACAATGAGTGTGCTCATATAACGCTGCCTCACTCCATAAAACAGATTATGATTTGCTTTTGTCAGGAGGCTGTGGCAGTGCTAATGCTAGCATTAGCGCAGCAGGGTAGTGTTTGAGCAAGGCCATCTTTGCATACATAGTCAGGGACATTTTTGTTATTAGAAACTTTTGCATATTTAAGATATGACTAGAGGGGCGAAATTGCTGTACATTTGGTTCTATGGTTAAAACACTTTCATACATTTTAAGCTCTTACGTGGAAAAGGAATAGCTTTTAAATATGCAACACATCAAAATAGACTTGTGTACACTCAGCAATCACTCTAAAGCTTAAAACAAAAACAACAATAGACCGGATAAAAGATTTAGAATAAAATTTTCAGACTATCACAAGTTGGTTACCATGTATTTGTTGTGCATTAATCAATTTCAGATATTCAGTGCGAGTAATAATAAAGTACTATTTTAAAGTGAAATAGTTTCTATACAAAGGCTGTTTTAGCAAATATCCACCTATATGGCATTACTGTAAGATTCTAAGATGTTGCAGCCAGGATTCATTTGATGTTGATTGACAGATGTCTTTTTTTGTATGTGTTTATCAGTGCCAGCTCTAATTCTGGCTACCACTATGCCTCTGCTGGAAGAAAGTTCTGTCCCGAGGGACTGTACTCGAACTGTGCCAGTAGTTATCATTGGTGAGTCATCAAGGAGCAAACATTATCAGATGAATGAAAGACAGGTGTTTACAGCATCAACCAATCATGATGGCTCTTAGTTAGTATAGATGTAAAGAAATATTTCATAATAATATTATATATTTAAGAATAAAAGATGCACAAAAATATAACATTCCATAGTTACCTTTTCTCCCATCTCCCCTTCAGGTAATGGCCCTTCCGGAATATGCTTGTCATACCTTCTGAATGGGTATACTCCTTATTTAGATCCCATGGCTGTGCACCCAAGCCCCATCCTCTTTCGTAAACTACAGGAAGCCAAGCATCTTCCCATCACTGAACAGGTACAAACATGAGTGGTGAAACAGGTGAAACTGTGAACAATTAAAACAATAAAAAAATGTTACAGTCAACTGTGCAATAAACCTATTGCCCGCTGTGTCGTCTTGTAGGATTTGGAGTACCTTTGCGAAGGTTTAGAGGGGCGTTCAGAAAACCCTGTGGCTGTGCTCTTAGACACACTCCTCCATCCAAATGCAGATTTGGGCTTTGAGTTCCCCTCTGTACTGCAGTGGAGGCTGGAAAAGAAACATCATATTCCTCACCTGGTCTTGGGCAAAGCTACACCTGGCGGTGCATGGCACGTGAGTGATCCTTTTGTAATAGTAGAACTAATAAATTAATAAAATTATTAATTGAAAAAATAACCTTCCCTAACTGTTAGGTTAGCTTTGAGAATGTTCTGTCATGCTAGTTATCCAATACAACTTGAATTATGTTAAGGAAACCTGGAGCGATATTTTTGTCTAAATGTCCTTAATTGACAAATTATGTCCTTCTGGTTTCCTAGGCAATGGAAGGTTCGATGCTGACCATTAGTCTTGGTATATGGATGGAGTTACCAGGAGTAAACTACAGAGATTTGACTCTGGGCAAACGGAAGTATGCACTATGGAGGAGAACTGCATACATGATTAAGGCAGCTTCCATTAGTACAGGGATGTCAAGTCCCACTCCTGGAGAACCAACTTACTGCAAAGTTTAGTTACAACCCTAATTAAACGCACCTGAACTACCTTGTCAAGGTCTTCACTATTACTAGAAATTCCCGGGCAGGTGTGTTGGAACAAGTTGAGGCTAAGCTCTGCAGGAAGGTGGGCTTCCAGGAGCAGGATTGGACATCTCTAGTCTGCATACATATTTCTCAGTGATATCAAGAAGAGATCACGGGTCTTATTAAACAGAAATATGGTCTAATTTTTGTTATGTTTTAGTAGGTTCTGAGATTGATGGGTTCCTTTGTATATCTGTGTGATTTTCTCACAGGGTGGTGTCCAATGATCGAGCCACTCCAGATGAGATCTCCTCCTACTACAAAAATTATGTCAAGCTCATGGGTCTCCAGAAGAACTTTGTGGACAACACCTACGTCACCTCTGTTCAAAAACTTCACCGCAGTCAGGAAAACAGCATTGGGAATGAAAAGGATACTGTAAATGGTCAATCGAATGGTGTGAAAAATGGGTTTGATTATTGTAATAAGAATAGCACAGAGAACGGTCAGAATGGAGTGGGAAATGGGTTTAGTAATGAGTTACAAACTGGAATGGAGAATAGCATTAGAAGGGGAGAGATTGGGGAGGAAGATGAAGATAAAAGAGGCAAAGAAGGAATGAAAGAGACTACTGGGGCGCCCCAAGGGCTTTCACAAGGACTCTGGGAGGTCAGGGGCTACCAACAGTTCCAAGGTGACACTCATGTCCCTTTTAGCTTATTTGCAGAGAATGTTGTCTTAGCAACAGGGGCATCTGACTCTCCAGCACGATTGGGAGTAGAGGGGGAGGATCTCCCTTACGTGTTTCACAGTGTGCGTGACCTTGGGGTGGCTGTCAGCTGTCACGGCAAACTGGGCTCCTCCTCTGACCCTGTGTTGGTAGTGGGGGCGGGGCTTAGCGCATCTGATGCAGTGCTGTGTGCCCTGAACCATAGGGTCTCTGTGTTGCATGCATTCCGAAAGCGCACTGATGACCCAGGTCTCATCTTTAAGCAGTTGCCAAAGACGGTTTACCCTGAATATCACAGGGTCTACCACATGATGTGTTCCCAAATTTACCCAGCATCTCCTGTTGCAAATCCAACAGCTCCAAGTTCATCTTTGTTTCCCGACTACACCAGCTTCCCTGAGCACTGCGTGCTCTCCTTCCAGCCCGACATGCACTGTGTGATGAAGGGATCCAATGGTGTCCTAAGAGTCTTCAAAGTCTCAATGGTGCTAGTTCTGATCGGGACCTATCCCAACTTGTTTTTCTTGAAGGACCAAGGGCAGTACCTTGGCTTGGATCCCAGTAAGCCAATCTCCTGCAGACAGAATCCTATCGACATAAACCCTTACACCTTTGAGTGCAATGCTGAGCCTGGGCTCTTTGCTATGGGACCCCTTGTCGGTGACAACTTTGTACGCTTCTTGAAGGGTGGCGCTCTTGGCATTGCTAGCTGTTTGCTCAAGAGACTGAAACAGAGGATGAAGAAAAACAGGAAATTGATCGCCGATGAAGGAGGGTGTGGAGGACGGGGAAGAGAAGGAAGTGGGGGTGGAGGAAGAGGATTTGTCTAAGGCTGTTTCATGACAGTAGTCATCTTGGGATGTATGCAGTGAATACTAATGAAACTTCTTCCACTTCCACCTCTAAAATAAAAGTACATTTATAAAAATGAGCAGAAGCTAGGAGAAGCTACTCTCTTCCCAATGGAGTCTTATGTGGACTCTTATAAAAGCGTTTTCTTTCTTTTCTTTTTTTTTTTGCTGGTCAGAAGTACAGTAATGTGCCAATATGTCTGTCATTTAATGTCTAGATGGAGTACAGTTTACCTCTTGTTGCTGTCGGTTGCCTTGTTATTTGTAATTAGTAATCTGCTCTTACATTACATCACAGACTGCATATCTCACATTTAATGATCGAAGTGCCTAAAGGGCTGTTCAAACTGATAGCGATTTGTAGCGGCAAAGCAACTGAACATCATTCATAGTTGGCGTCACAAGCAACAGACTTGCTGTTTAGAAGTGACGAGGTTGAGCAGAGCAAAGAGAAGCATCTTCAGTGATTTATTTGCTGTCAGTGTAAAAGCAGCATAAGTCAAGGAGGAGTCTATAGCAACAGAGACAGAGAAGATGATCTGGACAAGTTTGGTATTTATAAGGATTACTGCTGAAAGAAAAGAAAAATATTAGGAGGCCATATTGTAAGACCTGGGCTATGTGTATCTTTTCTATCAGACAAGATCCAAACCAACTTTACTCTTAACAAGTGCCACACCTACAGTACATTGAAATTTATAGTAACCATGGTGTGTCTAAGTCCCTAAGGTATTTTTAAGTAAAATAGTTAAATAAGGATTACTTCAGATTAATCCGTGTGATATGTTTTTCAACAGGCGTTGACTCCTCAATAAGGTATTTCACAGTACTGAATACTAGTGAAATGTTTTATTTCATACGTATCTATAGTGCCAAATAAATGTTCTAATGCTTTAAAATAATAACTTCTAAAGCATTACTTTTCACCTCAGCCATTCATACTGTAAGTTTAGATTGCTGAGAGTATCCTTGTGTGGAGTGACAGTTTAGACCGCAGATTTCATCTAAAGACATGAAGGGACACTTCAAGGAACCAAAGCATAAGACAAATCTGAGCTGTAAGAAATAAGGAAAGTTTTTTTAATTCAGTGCAGAACAATTGAAGCTGCTTCACAAGGAGGTATTAATTCAAGGAGGAAATATAACTGCTCAATTTTGTAAAACTTCAACATTTATTACATATAAGTTTTGTACACAGTATTTTTTATTATAGACAAATAAATCTCTAAAAAAATGGATATGTGTTTTGCTTGGCAATCTTATCACAGATATTTACCACATTATGAACATTACTATCTTTTCTTTGCAGGTTTAGGGTTGTACCTGAGAGAAAAAGAGAAAAACAAAACAGATTCAAAACAAAAGTAACTTATACAGTCCAACCATCATTCCCAGAAAGCCCCATTCCTGCCAAACGGTGACAATTAGTAACTAATGTCTGAATGATTGAATAACCGTGCAAAATGGTATAAACTGTTATGCACTAAAAATCAGATATTACTTAAAAGTCGTCAAACCAGACATCTCCTTCCATAAAACATGTCTGGGACACTTCATTAGCCTGGGGGAGGGAGCTGGAGAGGTGGCGTTTTCTTTTCATTCTTATTTTCTGTGTGATGTTCCCACCCCATGCATGACTGGCTGAGCTGATTCAAAGATCAAACAGTTGTGTTGGACACAACCACACAGCCGTGACTGTCTGTTTGAGGGCAGACTGTGAGTTTTTCTGCTTTGGCAGGAGAAATGGCACCACTTGAAAGTCCCCCGTTAGCCAGGTTCAGTCTCCAGGCAACAATTCTGTGCCTGACAAGGCCTAACCCTCTTTTTCATCTAAGAAGATGCTCGGCCAAAGAAGCATACTTTTAAAACGCTTGCGCACGGAGCGGAAAGCAGAAAATTAAGTATACCCGGG
Organism: Cyprinella venusta; assembly: GCA_038021265.1. Classification (NCBI taxonomy): domain Eukaryota; kingdom Metazoa; phylum Chordata; class Actinopteri; order Cypriniformes; family Leuciscidae; genus Cyprinella; species Cyprinella venusta. The sequence continues at coordinate 19,856,695 of CM075874.1, read as the reverse complement.
CCTTAAGACAAAGATGGTGGCAACGTTTCAGTTGTATGAGGACAAAATCTATGCCAATATCTGAAAGTAAAGTTATGCCAATTATTTGCATTCCATATATATATATATATATATATACACACACACACATTTGATATGAGTGAATCTACCAAAGAAATAATCTAAAGACACTGACCACTAACTTAAATCATCACTGTATTTTCTGTCCTAATCACTTAGTGTTTAATCAGCAAGAGCTTGTTAGAAATATCAACGGGTCATCACAGCCCAGCGTGACCTCAACTGTGAAGAATGACTTAAAAGCAGTTGGAAAATCATTGACGTCATACTTTCCAAGCGTGCTCTGCGAAAATGAAGGATCTGCTAAAAGTAGAAGACACCCACTTCAAGAACTCATGCGTAATGCTGTGACACCGGTGTATCAGACCTGGTAGCTTATCAGCAGCCAGAACACACAGTTGATGAGTTCATGAATTCAGTTAATAAAAAGTGTGACTTTACGAAAGAAACTTGCTGCGGTTGATTGAAGTTTTCAAAGATATAGATATCTGAGAGCCTATCTGACAGAGGATTCAAAGTGGGGCATTATACTGGGAATCAGATCCAAAACCTCTGTTCTGCCTAGCCTGCCTCAGTGCGCAACATTGTCCCGTTGCTTAAACCGGTCTCAGCCAGTCCACTCCAGGCTAAGCCCATAGTGTGTCAAAACAAAGGTTATTGTCTCATTGTGAGACTTGATATCTGGGGTCAGAGGTCAGTGTCTTGTTGAATGTAGTGTTAGTTTAGGCAGGTGGCGACTGTCTGCATGAGTGAGAAATAGACTGGGACCAGACAATCTCAGACAGGGTTCAAAAGAGCACTAAAATTGCTCACATCCCACTTGACGTCACTCACTTGATTCTGTCTGTTTGATCTATGCCCCACCCCCCATCCATGTCTGTACAATCACATAGACCACATACCTGAACAAATCATCTCCCAAAATCTCCTCCTGTTCATTCTGTTTTTCCTCCTAAGAGAGAGAGAATATATGTCAGGGTTTGGCAACCACTAGTAAGGTGAATGTATTTCAGTTGGACGTCACTAAATCCAAGAAACTACATTTTGAGGTAGTCTTTTAAATTATGCAAACTACTATTTCAATACAAGCAAAAATAAGCAGATTACTCCAAACTTTTATCAAAGTAGTTTTTTCAAACTACTTTTATTTATCTCTTTCATGCTGTACTTTAATGACATGAAAGGCAAAATATAGCCCTGATAAATAACACCCCTGCTAAATGGTCAATGAAAAATATCAGCCATTAAAAAAATATATGTATATATTTATTATAAAAATTAATGATTAAATAAGTGATTTTAAAAATAAACTTTAAGTGAGCTAAAAAAACAAAACAAACAAATTCTAAAAAAGGGAAATGAGCATGCACTATTAAACATCCAATAACAGGCAATGCCCTAAATATAATACAATCTACGTATAATGCCCATTTCCCATGGTTTGTTGCCACTCATTTCCTTGCTCCTGTGGTCTCTCACCTCTGTTGCTTGTTTAAGCCATTCCTCCAGTTCAGAGTTCTTGCTGCGATTGTGAGCGACCAGATCCGAGCCTCCAATAATGTTGGGCAGCCCATTAAATCCAGGGACATTTGCCTAAACATGCACACACAGAAGCCATTTAAATTGTCATATACACAGAAAAACAGACCCTGTGATACTTTGCCCTAATATTACAGAAGAGTGCACGAGACACTCGCTCAGACCTTGCGGAAACTTTTGACATTTTTGTCATTGGGGTCACGGGTCTGTAGTGGGCCAGGTCTTGATCTGGAAGAGGAGGTGCTCACAGTCAGGGACTTAAACTGAACCAGTAGGAGACTCCTAGGCAGCTCAGCATCATTCTCAGATCCAGTTTTGGAGGTTGAAGCCTTTAGATCAACAGAGATTTTATTACACCAACATGTTACAATACACTGAGGGAAAACAGGGTGAACATCGTAATCATGACCATTGTGAAACCCCGAAAAGATTGGTTTTATTAGGTAGCATAGGTCAAACTGACTCACAAGTTATGTCTGTATTTAAATCTCTCACCTGCTTTTCCTGATTGGCTACACTCTCACTGTGGTGAGAAATGCCAATTTGAGTCATTGAATTCTGAAAGAAAGAAAAAAAAAACATTACTAGCTGTTCTATAGATAAAACAAAATATATTTATGAAAAACAAATGATGGCTGTCTCCGTACCACAACAAAAGACACTTCCTCATCTTTGACCTGTTCTGGTTCTGGTCTTTTCCCCTTGTTTGCTGACATATTTTCCGCCAGATCTGGCGTTTGATTGGGTGACTTCTTTGACTGCCTCTCTGAGCCCTGATTTTGTTTTGCTGGGCCTGTTCTGTCCAACTGCAAGTTCTGAATGTTGTTCCTTGTGTCTTTTCTGCTTTTGGACTCAGTGCCCTCTTGCTGATTGGCCAATTGTGGATTACTGCTTATGCGGTTCGGTCCTAACTCAAGACGTTGTTTTTTATTAGCTGCAGCACATGGAGGCTCATCCATCTCGTCAGACATTATGGATTCAAGCTCTTCAAGTGACATTTCTAAATCAGCAGCTGCATCAGGTTCTTCCGGGCCTGATGGGACATCTAGCTCTGGTTCCTTCCTCTTTTTGCTGCCAGATTTTTGACTGGACCCACAAGCCTGACCCAGAATGGGACTGAACTCAGATCTTGACACTGAGCTGTGTTGGTTTTGGGCAGCATGTGAGTGTTTGGCGGAGGAATTTTGCTTGATTTCGTCTTTTTTATTTTCACAGTCTTTTTTGAAGATTTTGATCTCTGACTGGATAGAATTGGCACTGTCTTCACGGGGCCTGCAATCATAAACAATATATAATCATAAAATAGTTCAAACATCATGCAACCTTTCAATATGAAAATTGAAAATACTGTCACATGAACCTGTACACCTGGTTTCAAAGTCTATCCTGGGTGATTGATTATGAGTGATCAGTTGAGGACAGTTTAGTTGGTTGTCCTTGAGTCATGTGATTTCTTTTAATCACATTTATTAGACAACATGCAGCATTTTCTGTCTCATTACTTTACATATTGATAAAGCACAAATGTAAAAGTAAAAGAAGGGATGAACTTGAGGAAAAAATGCACGGACATAAACTTTACTCTCTTTCTCCTCATCCTCTTCCAAGTTCACTGACTTCCATGGCACATAATCTTATAAATGAATGCGTAAATAATGACTTCTCCATGTAATCTCCATGTTTACTTCCGTATGACAGTGAGCAGCGTGACATCTTTGTTAATGTGCTTTTGGGTATGCGGGTTAGTCTGAAATTGGCCATATTTTAAAAAATGACCAATAATCGGTGTGTGTAATGTAATGTAGCTTTAGTGATGTGGTGTGGCATCAGACTTGCCTTTTCCTGCCTCCAGGCTGGAAGAAGTTTGTGAGGGATGTCTGTTTCTGGGGGGACTGTTTTAGTGTGGTGCTGCCATTGAGAGGTGCTGTCCTAGAACCTTCGAATTCAACTTGCCCCCTGCCCGAAGATGCAGAACCTTTCTTCATCTTCTGCTCAGGCTCAACCATGCTGCAGCTCTCAGATGACCTCACCGTCTCACTGATGATGCGGAAAGTGGAAGGTTCCGGGCCGAGGGATGAGGATTTATTGGTTGCTGATATTGTGGAGCCCTCCTTAATAATAATAATAATAATAATAATAATAATAATGCAATTTATTTAAGGCGCCTTTAAAAAACCACTCAAGGTCACCATGCAACAAGTGGCAGCAATAACAATAGTAAAACAGAAAACAACAGTAAATAACAATAGCAATAAAAAATAGCAGTAAAAAAGTGCACAAAGTAGAAAAGTAATTCTGAATAGATGAGTTTAAGTTTGACTTTAAATTGAGCTAATGAGTCTGAATTATGGATGTTGTAGATTAGGAACAATAGGGGACCTAGGACAGAACCTTGGGGGACACCATAGCTAACAAAAGAAGGTTGGGAATGAAATGTTTTTAATTGTACAAACTGTGTACGGTTTGACAGGTATGAAGTGAACCACGCATAAGGAATACCAGTGATACTTATATCGGATAAACGGTTCAAGAATATTGTGTGAAAGGAAGTAGCAACATTCTAAACGGAGGTTCCAAAAGGAAGCAAATATCCATAGACCCCATGTTAAAATGTCTGTATTCACAGCATGAATTCATGTTTTTACAAGTTGGTCCCTTGACTTTTATTGTAATTTTCGATAGGTTCCAAGTGCCTGACAGCTGTGAGGGGGTGATTTTTTTTCTAACTCGTTAGATTAGTTTGTATTTAGATATCAAATTTATGACAAATAAGGGCGTGGTAAACTTTGATTGAGCAGTCAAAACTGAAGGGGTCAATCTTTTTTATATACCGAAATGTCATCAAGTGTTGTTTGGATTTAGAGAGTGTAACATTAGCATTAAAAGAAAACAATATATGATCAGATATGGTTATTACATCTGCAGTATTTAATACCTTCTTTTCCATGTTCTTTGAGGGACGTGTCTTCTCAGGAGTCTCACCAACTGCACTCACTCCACTTGTAACCATCCTGAAAATATTAACATTGAATTACTTTATATGACAGGATTGACAACAGGAACGGACGAGAATACAGTGCTGAATAAAGTCGTAGTTTTTGTTATTTTTGGACCAAAATGTATTTTCAATGCTTCAAAAAATTCTAACCTAACCCACTGAAGTCACATGGACTACTTTGATGATGTTTTTATTTCCTTTCTGGACAAGGATAGTATACCATACATACATTTTCAGTGGAGGGACAGAAAACTCTTGGACAATCTAAAATATCTTAAACTGTGTTCCAAAGATGAACAGAGGTCTTACGGGTTTGGGTGACATAAGGGTAAGTCATTAATGACATAACTTTCATTTTTTGGGTGAACTAACCCTTTACCACGCGTTATATACGTAAACCATAGTTACGTGAGGCAAGACAAAAGAAAGAATGAAGGATAAAGTGAAATTCATAGCCTTTAAACACAACTTTTGCTCACATATTTTTTAAGGCTTCCAAATAATATTTGAAGGCAACCAAATAAAGTACAGAGTTAGTTACAAACTAGCTAGTCGTTGCTAAGCCTCTAGAGTGGATTTTACGCTTCAATTCAATAAAGAACTTAAGGATGGCGGGTGCAACCCTATCCAGATCTAGAGAAGTTAGGTGGTCCAATTTGCTTTATATTTCTATTCTTGAAGACAGAAGTATTATGTATGATTCATGGCACAGACTTGTACCTGCTCGGGTCCTGAGAGAGCTCAGTGTTGACCACATAGGCTGTGATATTCTGGGAAGGTGCCGCGAGCGCCGTCTCATCCACAGCATTGTTCTGAGAAAGTGTTGCTGCAATGACTGTCTTCACTTTCACAGATTCTGTGAAGAAATGTTGAGATATTGTTATTGATGGCAGTTTCTGCGTAAAGCCAATACTTTTGGCCAACAGGAAGTCCACTTCTCAAATTCACTGCCATGATAAAGTCCATAATGCACACAATAAAAAAATAAAGTACAATCAATCATCATATTCATCATTACTCAGTCAGTTAACACACTGAAAAAACACTACTAAGAAAGAGTAATGTTCTAAAACAGTCCGTCTGCACTGCAAGTGTAAGTGTATGTAAACCCACCAGATTGAATAGAAGAACAGGGATTGCAGTACGTTTCATTATTGACATGAATGGCAGCCAATCCGATCTCAGATTCTGTGATAAAGCGCAAGCCGTTTCTGTGTGAACAAGACAAAACATTACAAAGAAAAAAGATCAGAAAAGAGTTAGAGCTATCTGACTAGAACAACAAAAATGAGAAAAGTAAAACATTTAGTATATTTTTCCACAATGTATGCAATAAATACCTACACATACAAAATGGAATCAATCAACATACAGACAGTAGATTTTTTTTTTCTTTTTTGAAACAGTAGATGGAACCGATTTATCATTATTCAATATAAAAAATAACTGCTATATTGTCTGAACTAAAAACAGATAGCATAGACTGCGCATCCGCAAAAAATACACACACACACACACACCTGTGCAGAATCTGGGCCACAGAATCCACCCACTTCTTTGAGTTTGGAGGGATCACAGCCTGGGAGTTTCCCGATGTCATGTCAACCACACAAGTGCTGTTCGACTCTAAGAGTGAAAGAGGCAGAGAGCCCTCATCCAAAAGCCGAAACATCCCACCTCCACAACTCACTGCCAGACTCAAACGCTTCATCTGAAAAGATACACAAAACATCAGTGACTACAACAATAAAACACTGACTGTAATTCAGATGAGATTACAATCATTTTCTAAATTGTTTTAACCTAATTACAGATTATGTCCTGCAAGAGAGAAAATTAAACTGCAAATTAAGACTAAACTGATGTAATTGAAGCAGGATGAGCCTTTTAATTTCGAACACCAACCAAAATGAAAATAAGACTCTATTTGTAAATAATATTATGACAACACTGTTCCAAATATTAAAAAAACTAAATTTGACCTTTTGGGAAAAACTAACTTTCTGGGTCTCCAGAGGTTAAAAACTTCTCCCTCAAAAAAGAAAATGACCATGTGACCCCACTGCACTGCTGTAGTTTCTATCAGCAGGTATTCGCTCACAAATGAACCTGCTGGCTTGGCTACAGAGAATATACCAGCTGTTCGACATCACATGGTCTGCTCTTACTCTGAGCTAATCAGCACTGTTTTACACCTCCTGATTAATACAGAACAGCAGGGAGGAACTCCTATGTGACATGATCCAACTTTCATTGTATTTAACAGCAAAGTGAATTAAGATTTTTCAGAGGAAGAAGATCAAAAAATAAAGAATACATTAAATTGGTAAGAAAGGTCAGAGTGCTCGTAACTGGTAATATTGTCCAGCATTACAGTATATTCGAGAAATTAAGTAGAAATGAAGGAGTCTTTTTGTAAGTTAACAAAAATGAAGATGCCTTAGGAAGAAAAAAAAACTTCTGCACAGACTTGGTAAGATTTTTTTCTGTCTGGTAAATCCACATTTAATCTCCAGTCATCAATGTCACATAATCCTTCAAAAATCATTTTAATGTTTATTTTGGGATTAGGATTTTTCAGTATTCTTTAAACAGAAGGTTCAAAAGAACAGCATTTATGTGAAATGGAAATCTCCTTTCTTTGCATCTTTGATGAATACAAGTTTTAATTTCTTTCCCCCCAAAACAATCCTTTGAATACTAATGTATAACAGTCATAATAATATAATGTTAATTGTTACAGTAATGGTATAATTTATAATATTAGTAGCAGTTAAACAATCCCTCTTGCCTGTTTAGAGTTCAAAAACAGAAAAGTTTTCCCCTTGAAGAGGCTCTGTCTCTCGGGTCGTGCACTCAGATCCACGTCTTTAGCCAGGCTGGGCTCATCAATCGGAGGCCTAAATCTGATCAACACAAAACACAGCAACATCTGATCTATAATGTCTATTCAAAATATTGCGTCACAGCTATTTAAATGAAAAACAAGCAACTGTGAGCGAGAGAGAAAAGAGACATTCTGTACCTCTCAGCTTTAGGCATTGGCAGTTTCTGCTGCACAGCCTTGCTAAATGCACTGAAGAATTCAGGCTTTACTATAGGCCGACAGCACAGCAACGCACAGATCGTCTGCCAAAAGAGACATTAACTCAGTGAATGTTCACCAGGGAACTGAATAAGCCCTCAAGGATCAAATGAAGTGCTCAAAAGTATAGTTCACCCCAAAGTGAAAATTCTGAAATCATTTCAGGCTGTTACAAATCTGAATACATTTCTTTGTTTTGCTGAACACAAGGGAAAAAAATTTGAAGAAAGTTTGTAATCAGGGCACCACTGACTTCCATAGCAGGAAGAAAAAGTCAATGGTGCCCCAGAAATGTTCAGTTTCCAAAGAACAGACCAACCTGAGGCTGAGTAAATGATTGCAACATTTTCAATTTTTTGGTAAACTATCCCTTTAAGAGGTAAACGGCTTTCTTACCTTAATGGTAACCTTTACAGTGGGCATGACGAGATGTGTGCATTCAAGTGTCCAGGAGTTGACAAGTCGGCCTCCGATAGAATGCACATCTTGAGAGAGGGAGGCTTTCCCTTCATTATCGAGACACGAGGAACACACCACACTACACTCTTTCTCCAAACTGAGAAGGGAAACTGTGCTTATAATTGGCCTCATAAATATCATAAATAAATGTAATACAATACTAAATACATAAGCATTAAACATAATGAGAGAATAGCCCAAAGCAAGTACATAATAAGAGAATAGCCTAAAGAACTGCTTCACTACACCTTTTATCAGTTATTTTCCCTACAATAACTCTGGTGAGCAAGCTTACTTATTTTCTCAAATGCTTCAATAATCATTAATTGTAGCAACAAGGGGGAAAAAGTGTCCAGTCCTCAAGTGGTTCTCCATTTGTAGTGCGTTCACAGATCCTCTAATTTTAGTGCACAGACGGAGCACCATAGGCTTTTGGAACAACATATGGGTCATTTATTTTTATTTTTGGCCCATCAATTCCTTTACCACTATCAGCCATTTGTAATCATCCTTATATACACAAAAGGAATACATAGTCAAATACAAACCTGAACTTGCTCTGAAAGACACCAAATGTGATTTTGTCTCCTGTCTGGAGGGTCTTTGTGGAGCCAGTCTCAAGCTTTTCATCATTGATGAAAGTGCCGTATTTAGAGCTGTCCTTCAGAGTGACTGCCTGCCAACAGTATAAAAACAAGAAAGCACCCTGTCAGACTCAAGATTTACCACAAACTACAGTTAACTTATCCATCTAAAATACAGCTGGGAAACAGGGCCCTCTAGGGCATGAAACCTGCAAGCACAAATTTACAGACTGCAACGCCATCTCAAGTTAAACATGATATACTTAAAGGTAGGGTATGGGATTTGTAAAACGGACGCTAGATTTTGAAAATACACAACTCAAAAGGTCCTTCCTTCTTTCCATGCATCTTCAAAACTCAGATGCATGAGATTGCACTTTCTCTCTCTCTCTCTCTCTCTGTGTGTGTGTACCGAGGTGACTTGCACGTACTGAGACTGGGTCACAAACTTTGAGTATACGCACGAAGGGGACACGCGCACAAAGGGGATGGGGGGAGGGGGGTATGGTACGACCGTTTGATTGACGCATTTTCTGTCCAATTATTCTAGGTGGTCTTGGAAATGATTGGCTGAGGTTTTTCGAGTCCTGCCCATTCCACAGATGATTAAATTGTTTAATTTTCATTTTAGTGCTTCTAACTCAGTGGCTGTAAGTTGGTTAGGAATAGGATTCCAAGTGATTTTGAAAAAAATGGTCAAAAAAGACAATCACATACCCCACCTTTAACTATCAAATCCAGAGCAGGCTTATGAAGGTATTTTTTGTAGCAAAACAACTGAACCTGTGACATTTGAATTTGTAAAGAAAGTTGTAGAGAATAGCCACACATATTTATCAATACATTTAAAGTCACAGAGAAAAATCTTTTAGTTTTGTTGGATTTTTTTTCTTCTCCAACAAACATAGCACCTTCTTAAATTCTGCACTGCAGGTGCACAAATCCTATTTTACGAATCACAATCACATTTTTTGCTACAGTTGATGCAGTGAATATGGTGCAAAACACACACTCATATCAAAAAATGTGAAATCATAGAAAAATTTAGCAAATCTGCAAATTAATTTGTGAATTGTGAATTCATGCAATGAGAGTTGCACACCCATAGAATATTTGGTCACAAAAACATTGCTTTTCTTAAATTTTTTTCTAGCACAATCACAAGTCCATACAACTGCTTGCTTGTTACATTTTTATTGTGTATTATTATCGTATTTGAACGTTGGGTGGAAAAGATTATTTTTGTTAGTTTAAAAAAAAGGTATGCAACTGATTATTAAGAGGACAGCACTGAAGTTTGCTTATATTTTCAACACGGTTTGGTATTGTAATTCAATACCGCAGTACTATCATATACCATTGTTTAAAAGATGACAAGTGATCTATCAAAGCAGTACATTAATTAAAATAGACATGTGAAAAAGTATCTTTTTACATTTTTGACTATTTTAAAATACCTATATCAAATTACTGGACATTTTAAAATATAATTTTTATTTCTAAATGCATTTAGCAAAAAAAATCTATATTCTTAGTTGTATTCAAAGTCAGTACATTTCATTTTCTTCCCCAAAAACTTTCCAACAAGCTATTAGTAATATACAAATACAATTTATTGCATCCTGATTTAAATAAGGACTCAACAACAAGAATGACTAAGGGAAATAATGACTCTTCTGCTGACTAATTAGCAAAATAACACACACACAAAAAAAAACAATAAGTTGTAAATTAACACTTTCCATAATGTTGCCTTTAAGACAATCTCATTAAGCAAACTAAGATATACAGACAGAAGAAAGCCAAGGAAAAACAAAGCCAAGATGACTCTTGCATGTTCGAAGAAAAGTGCAAAGTTTTTGACAATGTAAGTCAAAGGCATTGCTATCATATTCTCCAATATGAGCACACCTTTCACTGTGGTGGTTTGGTGTATAAGAATGACAGTTGGAGGATGTACAGAAGCAGTCATAGAATTAAAGGACTTAAAAATCTCTTCATGGAAGAATCTCTTTGTTATTTTTAGTCAACATTATACAGCACAGAGTTACTGACCTGCTCAGTGACAGTGAGTTTGGCATGCACACGGCTGATGGACTGATCATTAGACAACAGAATCTCACAATTCTTACGGCCGACCACATACTCCTGACCCGGGAGCAGAACGACACATTCCCCTTCAGAAACATAAAAGAAAGATGTGAATGAATTAAGGCATCCCAAGCTATCCAGATAATAATTACTGGAAATATGGAGAATTTCTCTTGTTATGTGACACAATCTTTGTCTGTAAACAACAATGATAAAATGTAATCACTTTTGTAAACACCATTTACTTTGAAGGGTCTAAAAGTGTTGTTGAACTATAGTTGTCCATTAGTTAAAGTGCAAACTGTCTTGATTTCATGTCAACAGAAATGGCAGTCATGGCAGTCAGAAAGATGATGTCTGCCTGGTAACGTTACAATAAAATGTTTCAGGGGTCTGTTACTGATGTAGGCTATCATTAAGATTGATCTGTCTGATGCAAATCATAACCATAAAAATGTAAGTGGTGACCTTTGTGACAATTGTGAAACCCAGAGCCACGTTTTGAAAGTAACTGATTGATTCACATTATAAAATCAATTCCTACTTCTTATTGAGAAAATTATAAATTCCAACTCTACATCAGTTTCTGATATACTGTCATAGACTGTGCCTCAGTGTCTATCCGTGACTGTATACAAGTTTTTAAAAGTCATCCAATAAACAGGAAGACTTGTTATGTAAACGGAAACATATTACGTTACCATTTTTATTGCTTGAATGGATTGCAGTACGTTGGCCTGGATTTAAGTGCTGCCGTAGTACTCTAAAACACCGAAAAACCGAGTGATTTTGTACATAAAACGTTACCTCCAGCTTCGGATGTTTGCAGTTTCCACATTTCTATACTTGTCGCTATCTAGAGAATGAATACTTCTAAGAAAATCTGGAGCTGTATGAAGTGGCGCGCTACATTTACATCTTCATGTGCGACGTAATCAACTTCAGTTTCAAAATAAAAGTCCTACAGCGCAAGTGAATGAAGGTTCGATTCATTTCTAAGAATCGGTTCTTTCAAACAGTTTGATTCAAAGAACAGCGATTCTTAACGTCATGGTCATGACGTATCGTGAATCACCAGCACAGTTTCCAAACAGGAGTTCGGGAATATAATTAACAAAAAAACGAATGAAACATTAAAATAAATTAATGGGGCCTCACGATTAATTGAAATAAAACTAAAAATCGGTATTATTAAAATATATGCATGCGACCTTTATATTTTACGTGTAAAGGGCTATTTAAAATGAATATTTTATGTATAAAGGGCTATTTAAAAAAATACAGTCTATGATAAAATGCTAACAAAAAAGTTTCGAAACCGCTGGTTATGCCCAGTTTTGTGAACCCGTTCAACCGATCTTTTACGAAACAGATCGTTAGATATCCTCGTCCGGGCTGCTGACCAATGGAAGTCGACGTCCGCACTGGCGGCCATCTTGTCACAGGCAGCTCGCTCACTGCTCGTAACATAGAGTTTTAATGGTGTATGTACTTTTTAAATAACCATAACTTGCTCAATTTTCTACCGATTTTCAAACGGTTTGGAATGTTATAAACGCCAGAGATGTAGTTATGACACTGCATGTATACTTCCATAATTATAGCCGTTAATAACGTTTGTAAGAAACTAAACCGTTTGTAAATACGTCATGATTTTAACGAGATGAGTTCGTGCTGATAACTCTTACATCAGGTACCACAGAGCCTGCCAGAAAGCTTGCCTGTGACAAGATGGCCACTGGTGATGGTGATAGAGACTCGGCCATAAGACATCAAGCCTTTATTGTAGATATCTATGAAATAGACACTGCCTCTCACCAGATTTTTCACTTTCAAACTAAATCTAAATGTATATTTTTCAGTGCTAAAAATAGACACAATGCATGAAGAAATGATAGTGAAATTGATAAATGATTTTAAAACTTTCCAAATTAATTTGATGTGTATACATTTATTCATGTGTTCTTTTTTATATATTATAACTTGCATTAAAAGTTCATTAAATAGAGCTGTTTTTAAATGTTCTTTTTAGGCATCATATTTACAGAACAACAGTTTTTTCATTAGTAAGTGTAGTTTTTTTTTCATAAATAGTCCATAAAATCCTTAAATTAAAATATTCCACTGGGCCATAACATGTCAGTGTATGCCATAAGAGGTAGAATATCAAGCTCTTTTTCAGACTTGGTTTCAGTGCTTGAAAAAGTTGCAGAATGTGTGTGAGCATATATGATTCCATGCGTCAAAGTTATTTACATACATAACAATTAATGCATTTTTAAGCAGCATTGCTACCAATTTAAAGCCATTAGCACCCCAAAGCACTTCTAAACAACTGACAACTGCAATTATTCCTTTAGATGTACATCCATTTCCGAAGACACACCAGAAGTCCATGGCTGTCGTATTAGTTCCAAAGGGTCTAGAATGACAAATCCTTGGACATATCGGTTTGACAGTGTCCATTGTCTCACTTACAGTTCAGTTTTCATAGGTATCTTTCAATATGTCACAACTTTCTTTAAAACTTCAAGTTTGACATAACTGTACAAGTATGTTTATTGCCAGATAATCATTTATATGACAAAATCCTAAAATCCCTCACACATTCTTTGCATTCTAGCTTTGTCAAGACATGTTTGTGTATCTCTGTGTTTGTTGGTGCATTTGGTGGTTAGTCAAAAAGAGAAAACAAGCCTTCTCATTACATGCAGAGGCATTCTGTATGAAACTATTTTACAGACTGGGAAGCAAGACTCCACCATGAGAGACAGACAGATGAAAAAAAAAAAAAAAAAAAAACAACAACCTTCAAATGAATGATCTTAGTTGTTTTAAAAAACATGCACTTCAAAAAAAGAAAGAAAGAAAAAAAGCCAATGAATCCTAATACATAATTGCTGCATCAACCTCAGCTGTTGTGACAATATGAGGTTAAAAAGAACAATTTTATATATGCAAGATGATGTTTGGATATATTTAGCTATGCTAATAACCAAGATGGTCAATTCGTTAAAAGCATTTTGTGGTTACAATATTTGAGTGTGTGGTCAATCATGCATTTTGCATGAGCATGTTTGCAGGGCCGTATTCTTGATACTACTCTGATTTTTAGGAAGACAAAAAGTTAAAAAAGTACATTTTTAGGCTGGTCTGCCTCAGCACTAAAAAAAGCAATTATCAGTTTCAAAATGATTGAGATGGCCAATCAAATCAAAGAAGACTGGCCTTACTGTTCACAGATTCACAATGTGAATTCCAGCACAGTTTCTAATGGGGAAAGGGTGCAAGGTTAGGTATAAGTAGCAGAACATTTTATCTAGGACAACTGTTTTATGACAGAAATTGTCAAATTTCGCAATTTTGAATTGAAATAATAGGCTGTATTATGTGCATGATTCATGTAATTCATAACTGAATGTGATTAGAACAGAAACAATTTGCTTTTTTTTAAATATTTGTTTAAGACAAGGTTACGGCCATGTATGTTTGTATTTGAATGAGTGCATTGTTATGAGCTGTATAGATAAGAAGAGGTGCCAGAGGTGCTGCATTCTTTCCACATCCATGTAAACACAATGAGCAAGTAAAAGAAGCACTAGATGGAACGAAAAATAAACAAAATGGAAGAGAGTTTGTCAGGCACAGAGAGCAGTGGGTATGAAGAGTTAAAGGAGTAGTTCACTTTTAAAAAAACTTTTGCTGATATTTTACTCACCCCCATGTCATCCAAGATGTCCACGTCTTTCTTTCTTCAGTCGAAAAGAAATTAAGGTTTCCATATAATGGACTTCATTGGGAACCAAACGGTTCAAGGTCCAAATAAACTTGTTCATCGTCTGGTGTCGTTTAAAGCTCTTTGAAGCTGCACTGAAACACTCATTTGGACCTTGAACCGTTTGGTTCCCAATGAAGTCCATTACATGGAGAAAATCCTGGAATGTTTTCATCAAAAACCTTAATTTCCTTTCGACTGAAGAAAGAAAGACGTGGACATCTTGGATGACATGGGGGTGAGTAAAATATCAGCAAAAGTTTTTTTTAAAAGTGACCTACTCCTTTAAACTCACAAATATTGTGTGTAGTGTTCAGTCTTTTATTATGGTGAGAACAGGTAAAAACTTCATCGAGGGTAGCTTTGCATAACTCCGTCTGCAAGATAAATTCATCTCAAACCTATTTCCCACCTGTTATTCTTTCCTCAAATTTCCCCTCTCCCTACTCATGCAGTGATTTATTCCAGAATCCGTGGCCCATTTCAGAGGGCAGATTCAGAGTAAAGAGCCCCTGATGATCCGTGCAGCGGTGGGTGGAGCCTGCGCAGTGATGCGACTGATGTTGAGTTGAGGTCTCCGCAGCTACGCAGGTGGATTCCCCCGGCCCTTAAAGGGTCATCATCGTGCCGACGGGCGTTATGGCGACTGTCGCTATGGGAGTGGTGGTGTCCACGGCAATGGTGGTGGACGTGCTGCTGCTGCCCCCTGTTGGCTCCTAGAGAGTTCCGAAGCACCTTCATAACAACACAAACATGCAATGGGTTATTCTAGTACTAAATTGTACCATACATAATTCCATCCGAACTAAATGATTTTATTTATGGTATTGGCTATGCTTTACCTGCTCTAACGGCAGATTTCCATCTCCTCCTGTCCTTCTTTTAGGCCCTTGAATACAGTTTCCAGCATGCTCAGTTGCAGGGGCCAAGTTACGTTTGGATCTTTGCAGGAAACGTTGAACTAAATTTCTGGTGACCTGAAAGGAAAGGTAAAAAATGAAAATGATAAATGTGAACAGTGCAATATGTCATACAATGTACTCGTGTGGACATGTGAATTATTTACACAATACAAATTTGAATTGAATTGAAAATGTTTGTCTTCATATTGATACATTTAACATTACAGAAATATAAGGAATGATTTAGTTAGCGCTTTACTATGTACTACTGAAATTGCTTTAAAGTCATATCTCCCTCAACCACCACCAGTGTGCAGCGTCCACCTGAATGATGTGACGGCAGCCACAGAACAGCGGCGCCAGTGTGTTTACAACAGCTATAGGTGGAGAGGAGAGAGATATAGCCAATTCAAATGATGGGGATTATTAGGAGGCCACGATGGATAAATGCCAATGGGGGGATTCTGGTCACACACACTTTTGAGAAGTGCAATGGGATTTTTAACGGCCAAGAGAGTTGGGACCTCGGTTTAACGTGTCATCCGACGTGTCCCCATCATTATATTGGGGCATTAGAAAACACACAGACCACAGGGTGAGCAGCACCCCCTGCTGGCCTCACTAACACCTCTTCCAGCAGCAACCTGGCTTTCCCAGAAGGATTCCTATCCTGATACTGACCATGCTCAACCCTGCTTACTGTAGCTTCAGTGAGCAACCAGGGCTACAGGGTGATCTGGCTGTAGGGGATCAGCATATTTGGGGGTCTAACCTTGAGGTCTCCAAGTGAGCGTGCACAGTCTTTGGGTAAACGCAGGGAGGTGGCTGGAACCTGTTTTGAAGGCAACCGGCTACTTACAGCCTTAATACTGCCCTTTCTGGGCAGGGAAGCAGGAAGGGCCTGAGAGGAGCGAGGTAACAAACCAGCTCCAGACGATACCCCTGGATGACACAAATAAACCAAAGAAAATGTAAATATAGGGGGCAGAGAGACAAATTAATAATAATAATGTAATACAATTTTGTAATAATGTAGAAAAATAATAATATAAAATAAATTAATTTTACCTTAGCAATGTTATTTTAGTGTTAGTTATATTCTATTCATGTTCGAATTTAAATTAACAATTTAATATAAATGATTTTATAATTATATTTGAATATTTATTTCAAGTTTCAGTAATTTTTTGTTTTGTAATATTGTCATTTTTTATTATTTTATTTCTATTTAATTTTTTTTTTTTCAGTTAGTGCCAAGGCAACATTTCTAATTTTAGTTTATTTCATCAAATTATTTCTAATAATTATTTCTAATAATTATTTCTAGCGGATGAGAAATGAACTCCCTCGCTTTGGATGGAAGATTGCCAGCAGGTCTAACATAGTCTTTATTTGATCCATCCTTCCACATCAGGGATCTTTAAAAAAATCTAATTATAAAACAGATGCGTGTTAATAACATTAGCATTCTTCAGAATTAGCACGTTTTTCACAAAAAAGAACAGCACAAAGGTTGACAAGCCACGTTCTATTGTTATCATTATTTAGGAATGATAGCATTTATCTAACTTCCTCCTTATTACTGTCATGTCCATGTCTTGAGTTTCATTTTGTTTTCATTGTCACCATTGTTAGATGTGGTTTTTAATTAGTTCCCACCTGTTCCCCTGTTCGGTTGATGATCTTCCTTTGCCTATACTGTATAAGCCCAATGTTTCTTCTGTTCATTGTCTTGCATTTACGTTTATGGTGGTTGTGTTTATTATAGTTTTTTGTATTGATTTTCGTAATCCTTTGTCACGCATCTCTTCTTTGAGTTATGTTGCTAAACAAGAATAGCTGCTGCTGCTGAAGTGTAAATGAAACTTGAGATTTTCACAAGAAACACAGTCTCAATAAATAGTATTTTTAAATGAAAGCAAGTGAGTTTTGAAACTTGAAATTAACTTGAATTTTTTAAATTTCTCATGAAATGAACCCTTTAAATTTGCAAGGTATAGTTACATGAAATATAAAATTTACTTTTATTATGTGTTACCAGGGTTATTATAATTAACTAAAAGTATTTTAAACTTTAAAACAAAATTATTAATTGAAATGAAGCTAAAAAAAACTGGAAATATATAAAAAAATAAAGATAAACTAAAAATAAACCTAAATATTAATATAAAAAAATCTAAAACTAATAAAATTACAATATATATATATATATATATATATATATATATATATATATATATAACTAAATTAATTAGAAAATTTTAAACTGAAAATGTAAAATATTATAGAAATAAAATTAGAATAACACTGTGTGCTACTCCTAATCATAATAATTATACATAATAAAAGTCTCTGTGGCCTGAGAGTGCTAAACTCTTACCAGTTTCAGATGAGGTCTGCGATCCCCCCTCACTGACTCCTTTAGTGCCTCCTAAGAGACTAAAATCACCTGAAGACAGAAAAGCACATGCAAAAACACACGTGACGTCAGACGCTTTACAAGTAATGTGCATTACATAATCAAATTACTATAATGTTATAATTTACACATAAATATTTAAGTTACAAGTATTAAAAAAAGTTTTGTAAAAAAATGGAAAGGCAGGAACAGACAAAATTAATGTTTACACATCAATCTCAGACAATGCAGTTTGTTAAATATGTATGTTTATACCAGTGTCAGTCGAAGAGCAAAGCCCTGGTTCACTGTGTGACCTCAAAAGGGGCAAGAACCCATCGCTGTCTTTCCGATCCCGTCCAAATTGCTCACGCAAGCATGGCCTCAGAAGGAGCGGTCCAGAAGTGTGGTCCGTGCGGTCTTCAGCAGGACCTGGTAGGGCTGTGGTAGGTGAGTTGCGAAATGCAGATGAGGAGTCCCGTCGGGAGGGCGTGCAGAGCCGAACTCGGATTTCCGGGACAAAGGAATGCTGAGATCCCGCTAAGAACTCCAACTGAGAGCAGCTACTTGCCAACAGAGCTTGACGCCTCAGCAATGGAGACCTATGGAGAAAATAATTAAGATTTACACCCGAGAACTGATTTTGTTTAACAATTTTTAACGATTTAACTCTTTCCGACCTGTAGGTAGAGGTGTTGTAAGAGCTGGGGGAGGAGCAGGAGTTCGATCTCTCGCCTCTGAAACAATGCCTGCTGGAAGGAGCGGCCACCATTCCCTCAGGATGCTGTGTGGAACGGAAGCTGGCATACTCTCCCCCCTCCCCTCCCTCGCTGTCCCCCCGTGGTTGTGCCCGCACACCGACACCCACTTCCATGAGGCAGGAGTCCTCGGACGGGGAGCTGTCATCTGGAATATCCACAATCTCAGACATCAACAGAGAGCCACTGTCCATTGACACTGAGAGAGAGAATATACAGAATGTGCACATATACACATGGATTCCATCGTTCAATAGTATTCATACGCACTCGGCACACCAGTGAAAGAGATGGAGGACTACATAAAAGATGGGATGTCTTGACAAAAATGTATCACAGAAGACACATTTGAAATGAATGTCACTGAAAACACGGTGTAAACAGGGCCTGTGTCCTGAAGGCTCACCTTCAGCACTGAAAGCCGTGGATGTTCCTCTCTCTCCAGACAGCTCACCAGCTTGAGTGTCAAACACTGTGGCCTGTAAATAGTGAGAGAGTCCATCATGACCACAGTATTAAAAGATAATGATGATGATTACAAAGCATGACGATAAAATATATAATTTGGACTTGATATACACTACTATTTAAAGTTTGGGGTCAGTGATTTTTTTTTTTAAGAAATTAATACTTTTATTCAGCAATAATGCATAATATAGATAATAATAATTTGTTACATTAATATAGCGCTTCTCTCTCTGCACTCAAAGTGCTTTACATATGGTAGGGGAAACATCCACCAATGTTCAGTATACACCTGAGTGATGTGGCGGCAGCCATATTGCGCCAGAACGCCTACAACACACCGGCTTATAGACCTTATGTATCCCCGCCCCTTTTCAGCGTTTTGCTCGTTGTCTTTTGACTTCCGGTCTGTATTTTCACAGCGATCTTGCATAGGTATGAATGAACTGCTCGTAAAAAAATTCCCGTTCGACATTTGTTAAGACATCTGCTTTAGAATGCTCATGATAACTTTTGTTAACTCTACAATAAGTAAATCCACTTCACCAGCTAACAGCGATGCCATAGAAATATACAGTACCGGAAGTTCAAAGACAATTTTCTAAAGATGACGGCGCCCACGTTTCTCTGGTGCATAAGGTCTATTGGTGGAGAGGAGACAGAGTGATGAAGCCAATCATTACGGGGATGATTAGGAGGCCACGATGATGGACAGAAGCCAAAGGGCAAGTTTGGCAAGTAATCAAAGATGAGTCATCTCGATGCTCAACAAGGCTGCATTTATTTAATCAGAAATACTGTAAAAACTGCAATAGGGGATTATCACGCTTATACGTAGGACTTCCGGATTCAGTGATCTTTGTGCACTGCCACTTCCGTTGAATCGATTTCGCTGGCGAACTGATGAAGGACTACACTACGTTTATTTATACGGCATCCCTGGTAAATTAGTCTGATTCACTAAAGTGCCGGCAGCAAACAAACGTGCTACCTTGTTTTATTTTAAAGTTTTAATCCAGTTCTTCCTTATACTCAATTCAGTCGGGAATCCATGAAAACTTACGTAGGGTTGGCGTTGTTGGTTAGATTTACAAATTGGAACAGAGCAGTGACTTATACAGCCTTCGTCTCAGCCATTGTTGAACTGCGTTGGAAGTGGACATGCACAAAGTTGACAAATCCCGCCCATGAAAGTGCCCCTGTAGTCAATATTTGTAACCCTTAGGGAAACCCTTAGGGGGATTTTAAATTGACTAAAATTGACTACAGTGGGACTTTATTTAAAAAAAAGTACCTGACTAGAAGCCCTTTGACCCATCACTGCCTCATAAGGAGGAGGACAGTCAGTAGGGTACAGAGGCACTGGACTCTCCATTGATCCATTATACGTGACACTGCAGGTACACACAGAAAAACAAGGCATGAGAAAAAAAAGGAAAAAAAGAAAAGGCATGACATGGAAGGAGTGTAGTTAAAACGAGCAGATGCCTATAGAAATATAAACATACAAGTGATAAAGAACATTTACCTAAACAAAACTGAGAACCATTTAATGGAACAATACTCAACCAGAGCATCTCGCATGTAAGCTTCATTACTAAACATTTTCCTAAAAGTTTTGTTGGGTAGGATATTGTTTTAGCTCAGTATGAAACATGAACAAATGTGTGTGTGTTTTCACCTCTGTGCATCGGTCTCAGAGCTGCAGGTGTATTCGGGAGGGTAGTAAGGTGGTGGGGGAATGGGTGGAACAAACTCCTCAAAGTCCATCATGTTACTGAGAAATGCATCCTGAGGAGTGGTGCATTCTGGGTTTACAGAACGGGAGCGATGAGGAGCCAGCTACAACAAACAAAGTTGGATGATAGGAACATGTTATATTGTCACATTATACTATTAGTAAACCTAGTGTTTCAGTGTAAAGATGTTGTGCATTTTGTCTCACTAGATGCAGCAGGTCCAGAGAGAAGATATGAATGCTGCAAGTGACCGTGGACAGAGTGCAGATAATGGTGGAGAGAATACTGAGACCACAGGCACTGAACAGCAAGTCCTGCACACACATATACAGTAATATCATGGTTAAATTCATTCTTTATATATATATATATATATATATATATATATATATATATATATATATATATTGTCACTGATTAATTACACTGACATGACATTTTCCTTTACTTGAAATAAAAAATTTGCAAATCTTGTTTACAATCTTAAAAAGCAGATACCTTGAGCTGGTGACGCACAGCGTGGCAATCAGAATGTTGGTAGAGCACTAGTGTCTCATCTTCTGTTGGAGAGCATGTCTGCTTTGGGTCACAGCAAAGACACAAGCGATTCTCCATCTGGAACAAACACATAGATATTATTTGAAGAGAAGAGAAGAGAAGAGAAGAGAAGAGAAGAGAAGAGAAGAGAAGAGAAGAGAAGAGAAGAGAAGAGAAGAGAAGAGAAGAGAAGAGAAGAGAAGAGAAGAGAAGAGAAGAGAAGACTACCTGACAGGTAACATAAGATTTGACCATCTGTGCATTCTGACATGACAGCATGGAACCAGCCAGACTGAGAATCACACACACTGCAGACAGCAGCATGAACAGCGACACCTGAACGAAACAAAAACAACATCACTGCAAAAACTAAAGACGAGCAGACAAATGCACACACTTAAGAGATCATGTTGAGATGATACGGTACATACGACAAGAGTGAAGGGCCTCCTCCATGATATCACACCCACTACTCCTGATGCCACAACCTGTTCAACAGAGACAAAAAAAGGTATACTGTAGATCAAGGGACAGATTTTCTGTCCAATGTCCAAAAGTCGAATGGAGCAAATTATGTTTTTACAGAGCCAAGCCCATCAAAAAGAAAGAGCTCAAAAAGATCCCACACCTCAATTTCATTATATTGAAAAAAGTTTTCCAATTTATAGCCTATTATTTTAAAAAATCTACAGATTTTTTTATAGATAGATAGATAGATAGATAGATAGATAGATAGATAGATAGATAGATAGATAGATAGATAGATAGATAGATAGATAGATAGATAGATAGATAGATAGATAGATAGATAGATAGATAGATAGATAGATAGATAGATAGATAGATAGATAGATAGATAGATAGATAGATAGATAGATAGATAGATAGATAGATAGATAGATAGATAGATAGATAGATAGATAGATAGATAGATAGATAGATAGATAGATAGATAGATAGATAGATAGATAGATAGATAGATAGATAGATAGATAGATAGATAGATAGATAGATAGATAGATAGTTAATATATTCAAAGAAACTTACAAAGAAGCCAGCCCAGAAAGGACAGGACTGTCTAACACGGGGTGATGAGGTGAAAGCCAGACTTGTGAAGCTGAAGGCCAGCACCATGGCCCCAAGTGCAAGGTGACACAAGCCCAGGTACAGCAGCAGGCGCGCACTGGTCCTCCCAGACATTCCTCTGCGACTACCAGACAAAGCTCGAGACCCCGACATCGAGGCCACGCTACTGGAGTCCGACGGTGAAGGCATGATGGCAACTGAAATACCTCCTAAATTATGGGACTATGTGACAGTTCAAAAGATATGGGATGTAAATGAAGATACTTCTTTAAATATACAGTTAGGGTCTATATAGGGTCCTAAAATGAATCCCACCACAGCTGTTAAAACTGAACTTGACACACATGTGTTGTGTTAATATTTTTTCTTGGCGTCGTACATCTGCATTCTCCGATCCTTGATCTCGCCCGCTCCATCGCCCACCTGCCGTCTCTCTCCCCCTGTCCCCGCGGCATTGCGGTACCCAGAGCCTTTAGCAGGCCGAGTGTCTGCCGCATCCGCAGGCCAGAGAAGCAGCTTTGGCCTTCTGGCTACACCGCGGAGGAGGACGCGCGGAACAGGACTAAAGAAACAATCCCAGTCCAGGTCACATCGAAGTGTATCTTCCCCGGCTTTCCACTAGAGAGCCTCACAGTCCCCGCCTGAGCTCGGAAGAGACGTCTCGTGAAGCAGAACAGTTTCAGGAGAGGAGGAAAGGGAACGATCGACAGAAAAAGGAAATTACATTTACGAGGACAAACTCGCTCACTCGCTATGTGTTTCCCATAATGCATCTGTTTATTTTGTATAATAATTATAACGCCATGGTGTTCCAGGCTGTGAGGGAGTTTGATCCTATATCCAGTCTCCCCGTTTTCCTCCCGCAGTCACGAGGACACCCGTCCCGTCCGTATCCCGGACATGAGCATCACTACGTAATCGCGCCAGACTTGTAATTGTCTTACTTTACGTTGTTATTCACGCCTAATATATTTACGTCACGTAAATGTTATCCGATGCCATTTCAGCGTGACTCAGTTTTAGAAAGAAAAAAATAGGCAGCGCATTGTGGTAGCACGTGTCCCTAATATTTGTTCAATGCGGCACCGCATTCACCCAGCGCGAGGTGCTGATGCTGCACTGAATAGGCGGTTGCTTGGCAACCTGCTTCGACAGTCGCAACGGTTGGCGACTTTTCCGCGCATGCGCAATATATAGCTTTGCGCTTGCATTGACATCGTCAATCTACGAAATTTTAATAATTGATTATGTTGAAGTCAATGTATGCTTTTTTCTTATGAGCTATTTGTTGTTTTGTTAATGCTTTTTTAACAGGTTTGTTTAATAATTTTGTCATACAAGTACATTAACCAAGTTTAGTGTTTTGTTCTTCCTAAAGTTTTAAAAATATTTAAAAAATATCTAAAATATTTAAAATATTTTATATTATAATTTAGATTTAGAAAAATCTAAAATATTTCTTCATATTTTAATGGACTAATTAAACTTGTATGGGGTCATTAAAAACAAATATCGCCTACAGACATCGCTTCTGGCCACAACTGTACATATAATTTAGATATTTGATTTTTTTTTAATTCGCAGTAAACATTAACAAAATGTTGAGCATTGTTCACTTTATTAAAAGCAGATCATTGTAAATTTTCTGAGAAATATGCGGTGTCAAAGAAAATTAAAAAGTGTAATAATGCAAAAAGACAGAAATTTTATGCAAACAATTATGCAAAACCAAACATGCATTGTGTCTGATCATGATAATCCCTTTGGAGAAACACTGAATTTTCAGTAGAACACTATTATATCCATCATATCTATTACATCTATCCGATTCCATACACCCACAATCCATCAATTCTTTCCTCACACAACTCATTTAACATCCTAAATTCTCTTATTATCCATTTTAAGAGGTCACGGTCAGTAAAAATTGAAGTTATTCACCTTTTATAGCAGCGACCATTCAAACCATTTGTCAGAAAGTGCAGATGAGCTGTCAAACTGGACTATATTTTTATATCTACATCTGAAATAATGCTGAAGAGAGCAAAACTAGGACTTGAGCAAGTAAAACCAACAATGGCACCATTGTAGCCTAGTCACTGCTTGTGTAGTGCGAAACATGAAAATAAAAAAGGTGATTTTCCTCTACATGAAAGCTGTACCCTGTATATCATTTAATGCATTTCATGTCGTATTACTGCCATCTTTCTTGGAAACCACTTCCTATTAGCATTCCATGATCACTTTACAAATAACATTCAGGAATTAAAGTTCTCTGTAAGTGTAAGTGTGTGTGTGTGTGTGTGTAAAGGCATATCTAAAGAAGAAGACATTTGGAGGACTTTTTCTCTGTGCTGTTGGTAATTTTAACCTCTTGGCCAGATGGACCCTGTAAAAACACAAAATATATTAACTCTAATACAAGGCCTGCCCTATAGCCTTGCAGCTTTACAGTTCATGTTAATGTATTCTTTAGATCTGTCTGATAAAAAAAACAAAAAAAAAATGTGATACCAGTCGTGATGAAATCTAAAAATAAGTTTAGTACTTCAAATCTGATTGTGTGTTTGTTTCAGTATTAACATGCACAGACACTAAGCAGCATTATTGTTCATTTTCTCTATGTACACACACTGAAAACTTACCGACTTCTTATTTGACTTCAGCAAAATGTCTCGAGCAAGAGAAGCAAAAGACTATGGAGAGAAAGGTAAATTTGTCAAAATGTAGACCAATTATATAAAAATCAACTTATTAAAATCCACAGAATACAGATTTAGCATTTTTAAGGAAGTTTCTGCCACTGAAATTCATCATATCTGAGTAACAGATAAAGATTGACTGTCCCTATAAACAAATCCTACTAATAAAAATAGCATTTCTTTGTTTGCCTGCTGATTTTTTGAGATGGTCCTCACTGCAGAACTTGGAATCCACGGGGAGGAGTCGGATCCAGATCCGACTCCTCCCACCTTCCATATACCTAAACCTACCCAGCTCCACCCCCTGATCCCTAAAGCCACCCCTAAACCTACCCAGCTCCACCCCTCAGATCTGGATCCGACTCCACCCCCTGGATCTCGTGTACTGCAATGAGGTGCTACTGGATTTTTTGCAAAGTGAACATAATGAATCAGTCAATTCATACCTCCTCAACGTTGATGCTCGATTTTGCACTAGTCTCAAAAAATCGAATACCATGTTCCTTTGCAAGCTGTAAAGAAAGAAAAATGACAATAACTTCTTTAATGATGAAAATTATGTAAAGGGATAGTTCATCCAAAAATGAAAATGCTGTCATCATTTACAGATTTGGAACAACTTGAGGGTGATGACAGAGTTTTCATTTTTGGGTGAAATATCCCTTTAAGTTTGCTGTCAACTGAAAAGAAAAACAGTATGTAGTGCCGAATGTAACAAATTATACATGTGGTAAATGATGATAAGTTTGTATGTTATAAATCATGATATGCACATGGTGTACATCAAATGACTGAAATGTCATTCAAAACAAAAACAAAACTCCTTGTACGCACTTGGATGGACAAAGAAAGACATATTTTCTCTAATTACATACTGGTAGTGTGTATGACAGCACTCACCTTCTCACCCACCTCCGTTGACACTTTCCGCTTGGTCTCGATATCACACTTGTTACCCAGTAACATCCGACATACACCTGCGGATGCATTCTGGGAAACACAGAAAATAAGCATGTGCTCACTTCCTTATTTTGTTGAAAAAACTGAAACTTGTTTTAACAAAAGGCCCCATGTATTTCTAGTGCGTCTCTTTTCTGGTAACCTGTGCAGGATCTGCTTCCTATGGCATCTTATCAAGAACTGAAACTCACATTTAATGAAGCCTGTTTCATTTTCATCAGAAGAACTAAGATACATGAAACAATCCAACTACATATTTTACACCATTGACAAGGGAAAAGCCACTACACATGGTGTGTTTATGGCTAGCTTGTAGCTTTCTGCTGCTTCTCTTTCAAGCTAATGACGAAACACGCTCTATAGATAGAAACATGACGTCACAATATGTCTTCATAGAAGGGGGTGTCCGCGGTTATGTAGATCTAAATGTCTCATTCTAAGGTAATAAAAACTTCACGGTTTATTAAGTACGTTCATTATACACCACTGAAAACATTGTTATGTATGTCATATTGCATTTCTGTTAATAGATACTCAACATTTTTACACATTGCACCTTTACAAGGTACTATGTCCATATGTAGGCTACCTAAAACTCCTATAATGACAGACAGATTTCATTTTCCTTTCTCTCTTACTTCTTTGATGCCCTTCATCCAGTTCTGAATATTCTCAAAAGATTTTTCATCAGTGATGTCATACACAAGGATGATGCCCTGAAAGAGATGATCAAAATAAAACATCATTAATATTA
This sequence comes from Cyprinella venusta, assembly GCA_038021265.1. NCBI lineage: Eukaryota > Metazoa > Chordata > Actinopteri > Cypriniformes > Leuciscidae > Cyprinella > Cyprinella venusta. Next base: position 19,829,803 of record CM075874.1, on the reverse strand, counting down.
TGTATATGATTTGCCATATCCAAATAACTTGAATTAATCTTGGTTTCACAATAATCCCATATGTAAGTTTATGGCTATTTAAGGACCAAGAAGATTAGATTTGTTAACATTTGTGTTTCTTGTCTCACCATTGCCCCTCTGTAGTATGCAGTAGTGATGGTCTTAAACCTCTCCTGTCCCGCTGTGTCCCTAGCAAATAAAACCAGTTGCACACATAATACATTGTAGCAGTCAGAAAGCAAGTCAGTAAAAAAACAAAAAAAAACAAAAAAACATGTGACTTATGTAACAACAATCTCATTTGGCATGTTTAATACACATATTTTATAGCAACTGGACTCTGTACTTCCGGCTGTCACTGCCGTTAGACATTAATGAGTTTATTGAGTCAGGTCTGATGGGACTAAACTCGACAATCAGACTCCACCTTTGGCACATTTACACCAAACATACAGTTTTAACAGTCAGCTGTCCAACAGATACACACACTGAAGATTTCTTGTGTACATAACACTGCCACCATATTTGCCCAGACATTCTGTACACATGTAGAGAAATTCAGCTGAATAGACGTGCACAATTTAAAGGAATACTCCACCAGTTTTCATATTAAACTATGTTATTCCCTTAACTAAGACGAGTTGATGCATACCTCTCCCGTCTCAGTGCGTGCTCTCTATCGCTCTGTATTGCCGCAAAACTGTGTTAGCACTTAGCTTAGCCCAGTGCATTAAATATGGGCCCAAAAGAGAAGCGACCAAACACTTCCTCGTTTTCCCTATTTACACACAGTTACTTGATTAGTGTAACTCGCCCTGGGCTGGTGACACAAAATAAAGCGTTGTGTTTTTCTAAGCGTTTAAAATTAATGACTATATTGTATGGCGGAATACCATGAAAATTGCTTTAGAGCACTTCGACTTGGCGCAATAATACCTTCACTCGGCGCAATAATACCTTCACTCGTGAAAAGTCCCTTTACCGGCTCGCGCTTTTCGCATGTCACGTTGGTTGTATTGACCTATGGTATTGACGGAAATAAGAGGGAGGGGGAGAGGAAGCGCGAGCCGGTAAGAGGACTTTTCACGAGTGAAGGTATTATTGCGCCAAGTCGAAGTGCTCTAAAGCAATTTTCATGGTATTCCGCCATACAATATAGTCATCAATTTTAAACGCTTAGAAAAACACAACGCTTTATTTTGTGTCACCAGCCCAGGTCGAGTTACACTAATTGAGTAACTGTGTTTAAATAGGGAAAACGAGGAAGTGTTTGATCGCTTCTCTTTTGGGCCCATATTTAATGCACTGGGCTAAGCTAAGTGCTAACACAGTTTTGCGGCAATACAGAGCGATAGAGAGCACGCACTGAGACGGGAGAGGTATGCATCAACTCGTCTTAGTTAAGGGAATAACATAGTTTAATATGAAAACTGGTGGAGTATTCCTTTAACTTCTCCGATTTATCAAACAAACAGGACTCACAGCAAATCTAATGTGTGCATCTAATTTTATAATGTGTGTTTTTTTGTTTTTTACCAGACTTGCAGTTTAACTTTCTTCCCATCAACCTCAATAGTCTTCACTTTGAAGTCAATACCTAGGAAAAAGGGGGGAAAGGAAATGGATAAACAGGAGGGGCAGGAAGGAAGGATGGACATATTTTAACCCCAAGAGGCTCAATAAAAGTGGACTAGTGCTGCTGCATATATTTGCTACATTCAAAAACACAGGAGCAGGGATAATGAAATATAAGCACTGCTCTAATGGTTTAATAAACACCCTGGTTTGTTTTTCAGTGAATTAGGAGGGTGGGGTCTTTTGAAGATCTGGGTGAATGCACTTAATGCACGGAAGATGGCCTTCATCTGATGCAGAAATGAAGGGGGTGTAACTCGTGGACGTGAGATTGGGGAAATGAGATACAGAGAGGGACATGGAAGAAATAAAGTAGTGCGAAAGGGCCGGAAATGCAATCAGGGCGGCGGAGGATCCGCAGGACTGATTAAGTTATACTTGGGAAGAGGCTGGAATGAGATGACGTTTAGACTTACTAGTACTGACATGAACAAACACTTGGGGTAGCACTTGCTTTGCAAGGTAAAAAAAACTGAGCAGCAGTAGAGCGAAACATCTTGCCTTATCAAACAGTATTACAAACAGTTTAATTGTGTATACTTACCGATGGTTGATATGTACGTTGAATTAAAATTGTCTTCTGCGAAACGGATGATCAGACAGGTCTTGCCAACACCACTATCGCCAATAAGCAATAATTTATAGAGGAAGTCGTATTTCTTTGCCATTGCTAATTTCGCCTAACGTTATTGCTTTAATCGCGTATCAAAAGACTTCCCTCCCGTTTTTGTTAACAAACAGTCACGCGCAGCGTTTTAAAATCCTTCCGACTGAAACGTTTCCTCGTTTGAAACTTCATGGGTTTTCTTTCCTTGGAAAAATGTCACCGCTAAAATCAGTTTTGCTTTGTTGCCTTTGTTCGTACAGATAAGAGGTAAAAAATCCATTAAAGTTGAAATGTTTTCTTACAGCTCTTTTTCAGCGCGGATGCCACGCATTTTCCATTTCTGGCTGCGCTAGTTTTCTCTCTTGTGCGATATACTTAAAGGTATTCATCCATACATAGACAGCAACAGACTTTTTTTTCCTCCCTAAACTTTCCCTTGCCCGAGTTCCCAAAAGCTGACGTCGAGGGAGGGAGAGGTTTAATAAAGCACTGCCGACGAGAACCGATCAGCGTTTGTCAACAGAGGGCGCCATTGCCACACAACACGATGCTGAAGCACCCGTTGAACTCTTTTGTATTTAGGTCATTTTTGGTGTTTGTGACGTTGTCAAAAAAAAATATATATATATATATATATATATATATATATATATAACCTATATTTTATATAATATATATAAATATATATTAATAATATATAATTATTAACCTTTTCTGGTCTATACTCCGATGAAATTTTATCCAAAAACACACTACCCTGCATCAAAGACCAGAGCTATCTTAATTGAAAGCAACTTGCACTACATATCTGAAAATATCATGTTATCTGCTATATTGTTTTGTCTCAAGATATTTTTTCTAAGGTACATTTAAAAAAAGCTAATTTAACTAAGGCCTAATCATGCTTAATCATGGCTTATTCTAAACCCTGTGTGAAATTGGGCATACTGGTAGGTCACTTTTCTAAACAATACTGAAAACAAGCATTGTTTTTTTGCATTGGCAAAGTAGGGATTAGGTGTGCAAATTGTGCCCATATAAACTGTTTTTGTCAGAGCATAGATTTATGTTTAATTATTCTAAGCTGCTAAATTAAGTAGTCATAGCAGAATAACACAGAAGCTGTTAGTGGTGTTATTTTTGTATTGTTTATTATTATAGCCTAACAACGTTTTTATTTTTATATTCTAATTTTAGTTTAAGTTTTAGTAATTTTTTATGTGCTTTTGTCATTTTAATTTAATTTGATAATATTTATTTTTAACTTTAGTTAAGTAATTTTAATATGCTTTTTTCAGATAAATTAAAATTTTATTTTATTTTTAATTAATTTTAATAAGCATGTTTCATACAATATAATACACCTAATTATGCTTTTGAATTTATTAAAGTATGCCTTTATGTATTATTATTAACCCTCTGGGCTTCTTCGGTCAAAAATTACCGAAACCGTTAACGTCTTTCATTTTTTAATGTTTTGCTTCATCGCAGGGGGATGAAACTTGTTGACATTTGTTGCATTACCTATGTGAAAAACAAAATCAAGGAGATGATTCTGCAGTTAAAGTGTCGTAAAAAAAATAGTCACACTTATCTTTCTTCCGGTAAAAAATGACCGACCATAGGAAATGAATGGGAAATGCGGAAAAATAGGAAAACTCAGAGAAACTTTTGGTGGTACAAACAAGGGTTAAGCATGATTTGTGAGAGCCTATGTCACAATTCAACATTCCAACATACCCCACCGCTTGTCTTAGCTCAATACTACACTAATATTTGTTAAGAAGAAATGCTTTTATTAAATATGAAGTGTTTCCTGCCCCTGCACATGAGCCCCGTTCATATACGCCATGTATTTCCGCTAGCCCCCCCTTTTCGGCTGCTGCTCCACTGTCGCCAACATGCCTGTAAGTGCGTGCTATTACAATCAAGTCCATTTAAAACGTAATCACACCTGATATATGGTTTACATCGCATCGATTGATTGGAGGAGGCTTTTGTCTTCATGGTCTAACTGGCCACGTTAAATTAATTTAACATATTTTGAGGTTAAAACTTAGTAGAAAAGGTCGAAGCGCGTGCTATGTGTATAAGGAAGACAAGATGGCCGCGTACATGCGTTAGAAACTCGTGGAGAGCATCGCGCTTCCCTTATTAATAAAACCGTCATTATTATATGTAGTTGAGATTTAGTAAATAAATAATACGTTAAATAAAATAATACGTGGAGTAGTGCGTTGATGTGCCTCTTATAGTTTGTTACACGGAAGTGTGTCATGAATCAGATCACCCTTTGTAGTGGCAGTGTTGACAATAGGTTGATCAGCTCTGTCATCAAGTTTATGTTATTGTTAGATATGTAAAAAAAAAAAAAAAAAAAAAAACCCGCATATTCTCCCCCTGTACAACGGTTAACGTTACACTAGTGTTCATATTATCGTTGTTGCCGAGTTAAAATGCCATAACATGGCTGCGTCCTGCACTCTTGAAAATAAAGGTTCTTTGTTGTCATTGATGGTTTTATGAAGATCATTTAACAACCATAACCTTGCCATTGCACAAAACAGTTTCTTTTAAGTACTGTTCACTGAAGGGTTCTTTGGGGGACCTAACATGTTTTTGTTTCATAATATAGACGCATCACTCTGAAAATCTGCTTTTGTAACTTTTTTTATTTCTAAGAGTTTAAAGTAAATCTATCATAGCTGAGATTCTTTATACCAGTTGGCAAGGGTGATTGACACATCTCATCACTTTCAGCTCGCGAAGGACTTGTTGCACCCAACGCCAGAGGAGGAGAAGAGAAGACACAAGAAGAAGCGTCTCGTACAGAGTCCCAACTCTTATTTTATGGATGTCAAATGCCCAGGTAACGAGTAGCACCTCAATGCAGTACATGAGATCCACAGGGAGGAGTCGGATCAAGATCCAAGGGGTGGAGATGGTTAGGGTTGGGTTTAGGGATCAAGGGATGGAGTTGGGTAGGTTTAGCTGTATGTAAGGTGGGAGTAGTTGAATCCCGATCTCCAGGTAACATTTAATTTGATAATACAGGATTTGATTTGAAGAAAAGTAGTATTTGACAAGTAGATAAAAATAAAAGTACAATACTTAACTTTAATGAGGGAAATAACTACAGTGACCTGGAGCATCATGAATGACAATCAAAATAAAAATTCTGTATGAGCTATTTATTTGTGTGTATAACACAACACTGAAAAATTGTGTTCCACATACAATAGACATGATTTTTGAATTATATTGCGTTTGAACCTATTTGCCATTCTCTCTTTGCAGGCTGTTATAAGATCACTACGGTGTTCAGTCACGCACAGACGGTGGTCTTATGTGTAGGATGCTCTACAGTGCTATGCCAGCCTACCGGAGGAAAGGCACGCCTCACAGAAGGTATCGGCAGTGCACAGACACCACCCAAAGCATGAAAGAACCTAGTTTATCAATCTAGAGGTCGCACGGATTCTCGATAATTCTCTCATAAGCAGAATCTCACGGTGGGATTTTCTGTATTTCTACAGCAGAGCATTTAGAACGTGTCACACTAACACACACAAAAACGGCCTTCAGAATATGACTAATGAATTCATGTTTTCATGTGGGAGAGGTATGGCTAGAAATGCACTCATAGATCACAGTTACACATACATGCGCTTGTAAAGTTATCAGCGCCATGGCAACACACCGACACAGAACAACCTAGTGTTTCCCACTTAATCATTGTTCTTGATTCGTGAAGCTCTGAAACTCGCTGCCCTGCTGGCGCACAGTTCACAAGAAAGCCAATGATTTAACACTATCTCATAGTTTGGTTCCCTGTCCAAAAAATAGAAGTTCTATCTAACACATGTTCTATTATTTGAAAATGTTTAATAACTACTTTAAAGCACAAATTTATAAAACCGAACGATTTTATTATGTTTTGAGAATTTTGCAGCAGCTAACAATTTTTTGATAATTAATTTGTTGCGGGGATTTTTAAAGAGAAAAAGTTTGTCGCACTCTCTTGTTCTGTTGAAGTCTTTGAAGTTCAAAAACCCTGTCAATATTCAAAATGAAACGACTTGCTTGAATTTCTAACATTTATAGATAAGCAAATAACTGTAAAATGTAAGCAATGCACTGGTGAAAACACCTCAAGCACACTAAACAAGCACTCGCTAGCAACTAACATGCAATGATATGCTTATGACCTTATTTAAAACGTTTAAACATCTTGGACACCTTTTCCTCGCTCTGCTTCCCCTAGAAATGCATTTTCCGCTACTGTGAAGTGTGACGAAATATGGAATTAGTTTTTGACTGAATTGTTTCTCTGTTAACAGGATGCTCGTTCAGGAGAAAGCAGCACTAGTCTCTCATTAACCAGGATGCAAGGATGAGAGAGACCACGGGAGGAGAGACAGGATTGGCTACTCCACAGGGATTTCAGTGACTCCACCCACAACGAGGCCATGTTTATCGTCTATAATGAGATGAAAGCTAAACCGAGAAGAGTGCTAGAAAACTGTCAAAGTGCTGTCTGAACACAGAGCGTGTGAGGTGTATAACCACCAAACCTGTCTCTCTCTCCCTTTCTTTAAATAAAGGTTCATTTTTCATTTATGTTTGTGTTGTGGTAGATCATTTGCCAGCCAATCTGTATCATTACAGCTACATAAATACTATGGCCTGGTTTCACAGACAAGGCTTAGATTAGGCCTTAGTTTAATTGAGACATTTAAGTAGCTTTTATAAACGTTCCTTAAAAAAACATCACTGAGCATGTTGTGCCCAAAATTTGCTCCAAGGTGACCTGAACATTCAAATAAAGAGCACTGTAGTCGTTACAGAAACAAAGTCTGTCACTGTCACTACAGTTTGGGGTTGGCAACATCTTTTTAATGCTTTTAAAAGTTTCTTGCTCACCAAGGCTGCATTTATTTATTTAAAAAAATACAGTAATATTTTGAAATATTATTGCAAATGAAAATAACAGTTTTTCTATTGTAATATATTTTGAAATCATTTATTCCTGTGATGGCAAAGCTGAATTTTCAGCATCATTACTCCAGTCTTCAGTGTCACATGATCCTTCAGAAATCATTCTAATATGCTGATTTGCTGCTCAAGAAACATTTCTTATTATCAATGATTAAAATAGTTGTGCTGAGTACAGGGGCATCACTATTTGCACTATTTTCAGGAATCCTTTGTACATCACAAATGTGTCACTTTTCAGTTTAATACATCCTCGCTGAAGGAAAGTATTAATTTCTTAATAATAATATAAAAAAAAATCTTACTGACCCCAAACTGTTGAACAGTAGAATATTGTGAGAAGTGTGTTTGTTGCTCTCTAACCTGACTCCTGGCTGTCCATCACTAATCACCATCACCATGTGTGTTTGTGGAGAAAGGTCTGTATACAGGGTAATGCTTTCAGTAGATGGTACCTGCCTGATCCAGGAAATGTGATGCTGAATAGACTCAAATGAGGAGGAGGGTCGGGTCTTCATCTGACCAGACAACACAATGTCTGTTGTGTCTGACTGAACCTAATTAGATAAGAGAGAAGAAATAAGTTCAATTCAATAAGTTCAATTAATTCAGTCAAGCAGTATAATGATTTCTCCCATGATCCCACTCATTCTCACCCTTAGAGCACTGAGCATGTCTGTGGTGCCAAACACTGATTTCAGCCACAGGCTGCTGGGAGGACAGTTTGATCTTGGTGACAGGACAATGGAACGCTGGCACATACTGGAGCCGAACAGAAGATTGGAAAGAAGGGGGTGAGTTAGGAAGCGACGGCAGGGCGGCTGGGGCTGATTGAGTCTGCAGACGTGCAGACAGATAGATAGAGACAGGCAGAGTTGACAGAAGATGGAGGATGGAGTCTGATTGGGGCTGCACAGAGATCCTGCAGCTGTACTGAGCTGAAACAGCACAAGACAGGTCAACCATAAAGGCTTGATGGGTAAAATAATAACATTTAAAAAACAAATACAATTTTTTTGAAGGATCCTTTAAACATGTAACCAAGTTTGAAAATGTGTTTCTAATCCATTCTCATAGAATTAGGTTTATCGAGGATTTATCAAATTGATACTTCAATTGTTTTAATTATTATAACACAGTTGGAATCTCTCAGACGCTAAGCATAACAGGAGGCTTTAAAAAAAGTCAGCATCTTAATGTATTCTAAGTTTTGTAAAACGTGTTTCACCTGTGTCTGCACTGTAGAACGGTATTGAGTGAAAGATTTCCTGCAGTATCCTTATCGCTAGGTAGGGGGCGCCAAAGTGTAAAGAGCACAGTAGCTGTGCCTCAGGATGTTGTTTCTCCTCAATGACCTCCCACTGGTCTAGATTGCATTGAGCTACCATGCAGAAAGAAAGAGAAAGAGTCAGTCTCAAAACCTCATATTCCATCTGCACAGACATTTGTCCATGTCTCTGAAAGTGAAATCCTGCCTGGATTATAGAGTTGAGATAATGAAGATCTATAAGTAAAACTTTCCACCCACCACTTGTTTTAATTGTACTTATTAAACAGTTAGATATAATCACCACTGAGAATCATTTCTAGTCTAAGGACTAAGTATTTAAACGATATGGATTCTTCAGATGCAAATTAATATTTGGAATTATAATATATCCCTTTATTTCTTTAATATCCTTAACAGTCTAAATATCCCTCGTTATCGGATTAATGCCATGTCAGACGTTTTGTGTACACTGGCCTTCCTGAATCTCATGTGGAGGTTAAAAGAGTCACTTATGTTGGCAGCAGAGGTGTTCAGATCTACTCTGACTGTGTATTCTGAAGCTTCGGGCCAGTAGTGAGGAGCCTATCAGCAGGAGGAATGATCACAGGAATGGATGCAGACTCCACTGTTACCTGCATGACACCACTAGAGTCTTTGAAATCAAAACATTCACAATGGGTCTGTTCCAAAATTTAGTGAGCTACCATGCCACATCCTAACAGAGATGGAACCACACAAGTGATCGATTTTGATTTTTTTCCATTGTCAACTACAATCTATATAAGGCTTCACTGTATGTAAGGTAAGGGGGAACAGAGCTATTATGTCACAAAATATGAGGACACTTATGTAATATACCACAATGGCACTGATTACCTCTCTGAAGGTTTGCTGCCCACCCTCTGGCCTGTAGTAAACTACAACTGTCCCAGAATTCTTTGCAAATGCCACTCCAGTCTCAGAGTTAATTTGAAGGATCTGACTTTATGACACATCTAATCTCCCTCGCCGACCTTAAAGAGGAAAAAAACAAATGCAAAAATGATCTATACAGTACTAGGTATGCATGAACTGCTCGTTAAAAATTTCTCGGTCGACATTTGTTAAGACATCTGCTTTACAATGCTTATGATAAACATTACAATGCTCATGATAAATTTTGTTAAATCTACAATAAGGAAATCCACTTCACCAGCTAATTACTCCTCGACAGCGATGCCATAGAAATAAACAGAGCGAACGCAAAAACGGAAGTTGAAAGGCAATATTCTAAAGATGACGGCGCCCACGTTTCTCTGGTGCATAAGGTTTATACTTCGGTTTTTATGCGTACACAAGGGTCACGTTAGATAGCTTTCCATCAGCTGTGGAGTTGAAGATGACACCTCCCATGATTCCACGTACATTCACGCCAACATCAAGCTACGCTTTTGTTATTGTTTTGAAAAAGTGATCTCTAGTGGTGAAACTTGCATACTGTACGCATCGGCCATACGCATACATAAAGTGTTCACAACAAAAATGGAGTATACTTTGGACTTTATGAAGGGCTTGTTTACGAAAACTAAAACTTGCTAGTAATCGACTGATTTACCCTGCTGGTCTGTAATGGGAGAGCTGAAACAGATGATCTCCCCAGAGCGCAGGAATCCTGGGGGCTCTGAGATGGCAGGCACCACAAACAAAGTGGTGTAATCACTCAGAAATGGGCTTATAGGGTCTCCCTGCACCCTCAAAACAGTTAGACGAGGTGACACCATCTGAACCAAAAACGACTGATTGCCCTTGTCAACTATCAGTTGCACCAGGTCATCTCTGAGAAAGAAAAAAAAGAGGTTAGACACTTCTGTGAGTTCTTGGAGTCATACACACATGTCTATCTGTATAATTGCCTGTTAGTGGTGACCAGTGTTTGCATATTATGGTTGATTGGATGGTTGTTGTTTTGTGACAGGTTGTACCGCCCTCGCTTGTAAACATATCAGAGAAGAGATGTTGTTGCAAGAGGGAGAGGAAGTTATTTTGATTTAAGATTATGAGGCCGCATGAATAAAAAAATAATAATAATGATGTGTACGAGTAAATCATTAATAATAAATGCTGCAATATTCCTTTGTTTAATTTGACTTCATGGTGACTTTAAATATTATTTTTCCATTAACTCATTCTTCAGTATTTTAAACATCCAGATATTCTGGTTTGCTGATGAGCCTTGTTGAATCTGTCTGACTAAAATAATCTGTGATGAATGATGTATTCTGAGATTGTGTGGGTTACAGTACATTGTTGTTATTTATAATTCTAAAAACAAGCCTCTACAGTATGATTTTATAGTACAGTACAAAAGACTTATCTCAGAAGATCAAGGAAAATCTGCTTCCTCATGATGTGACTCCTATAAACATCTTGTCAATGGTGGTTCTTTATGGAGGATGTATTTACCAGTATCTGTATCTCGTCAGTGAGATGATCAGAGAATGAAGAGTTGCTGGAGAGCATTTCTTCGAGCTGCACACCCACTTTGAGGCTGGTCCTGCCTGGAGCTTCGGCTCTCACCAGCACAGAGTAACTGTGAAAGGGAGACACACTAACGCCCACCTAAAACAGACAGCATGATGAACAAACAAGGGTTCATACAAGTCAGTTTACGCTGTGTGTGTGCATCTCACCTGTGCATGCCTGGGTTTGATCTCCAGCACACAGGGTTTGCTCAGACTCCAGTGGAACCTGAGGCCAGACTCCACACTACCCAGAGAGGGAGGGTTCTGACCGCTGTCCCTCCCCATCACGTAAACCGGCATCTAAAAGGAAAGATTCATCCAAAACCCTCCTTATACATACAGCAAAAAAACATGGCGATGTTATATTGCACAAAATAATAATGAGCATGAGAAGGACAAACCTCTGTTCCTACAGATAGAGTAACTAAAGGAGCCTGTATCCTCACTGCTGTCAGGTTAAACACCTCCACTTCATCCTGATAACGTCACATACAGATAAATCACAATGAACTTTTCCTGCCTAAATAAAGTAATGATTACTGTATTTATAACTAGCATATCTCTAGTTACAGTCACGGTTCCTGTCTGTCTGTGGGACTGGAGAACCTGGCAGGCTGAAAAACAGGCGAGTTGATTAGATTAAGCTCAATTGCAAATAAGATTGTCCACAATAAGGAAAGAAAAATCTTCTTTTTTTTTTTTAAATCTAGTCTAAAACCTGTGTCTTATATGTGTACTCATATGTTGGTTTCATATAGTGTCAAACTTTTATACAATTTTCAAGAAAAGTCTAACTTTAATTACTCTAAAAATGTTAGAGTAATTAAAATGTTTCTTTTATGTGGTGTAACCAACCAAGTAAAAATAAATCTTATTCATTGCTTTCAAAAAAAGTTGATAAAATAAATATTTTTTATATTTTAAATATTTTTTTATAAATAAATATTTGATATTTGAAAATAAATTTTAAAATATAGGAATATATATAAAATATAATTAATTATTCATTTAGAAATAACATAATAATATAACATAACATTAAACTGATATTTTACCAACACTGCTTCACTATAATGATTAAGTAATCTCATATAAACATTTGTACAGTATATATCTATACTGTACAAAGTAAAGTGTTCTAAATCAAATATTATGAACTATTGATTTAGAAATAGCTAAATAATTAATAATATTTTACCAAAACTGCTTCACTGCTTTTTGGTAATTTTAATGTATAAATAGCATAATAATAATAATTTAACTTTTTAAGAAATATTACTAAAATACCATGTCAAAGAACTAAATAAAGATGGCATCAGGACAGCTGTATCAGTCTGAGATTCTTTTAAATTGAATTCAGAAATTAAAAACTCATAATAGAAGTGGTGTATTAATTTCATGCATTAATTGCGTTAATCTATTTTTGAATAACTTAATAGATTCGGACAAACAAATGAGCATCAATGATCAATTTACACAATATTGTGAAAACTAAAAAAAAATGGCAAAATTATACAGCGCAAAGAAAAACACCATGTAGTTTGTAGCCTGTCTGAGTTGGTCTGTCAGCCGCTGTCATTGTGGACAGGGGACCCAGTGAGAGGAGACCACGGTCAGAGGAGGACCACCTCACTGAACAGGAACTGAAATTATCAAACTGCACTCCCTTTTGGTCAAACACAGACAACTCCAATGTAGAATCCCTAGTACTGGATGCAGATAACTGTGAGAGAGAACAAAAAGAATGACATGAAAGAATATGTTAATGTGATATGCAATTACATCAGAGTAATTCTGAGAGAATAAAAGAAGTCCAAAAAAAACTGAAAGAGATAAAGCGTGACCGTGTTAAATAAATAATGATAAAATCATGCTTAACCTATCTCACTATAGAAGTCACACAGGAAAAAAAATATTTCAAATATAGCAGAAAAGCAATAAACTATTGATTTGGTGCTCTATAATCATGAGAAAGAAACGGTGAACCTAGTTAATGTGTAAATGTTTCTTTTAACAAAGGTGGCAGAGATATCAGTCACAAGAATCAGAATGTGGAGTGATAGTCCTTTTTTTTTTTGCCATCCGTCAGTTTATGACCAAATGGTCACATTATTTATTTTATGTAAGACTTTCTTTTTATTCAGCAAGGATGCATTAAATTGATACAAAGACAGTAAAGGCATTAATAATGTTACAATTTATTTTATTTCAAATAAATGCTACTCTGTTCACTAAACTCTCTATACATCAAATAATCCTGAAAAAAAATGTATAATTTTTAACAGTAAAATAGAGTAAACTACATGTGAAGACAGTAAAATATATGTGTGTATACATAATGAAGAAAATATTCTTTTAGATAATATTCTTTTAATATATAAATATTAAAAATATTTAATATATAAATTTATGTATAATATATATATATATATATATATATATATTAAATATATAATATATAAATTCAAATATATTTAATATATATGAAAAATATTTAAAATATAAATATGTTTTAAATATTCTTTTAAAGAAAATACTCTTTTCTTTGCCAACTTGTAAGTTATTCCTTAACATATCATTACCATTTTGGTGTGTGCACTGCACACACTCATCATGGTTAGTAGAAATATGTGTAAATAAGTGAGCATGCAATCACTGGCATTCTGCTGGATTATAATTATTCTTTCCATTTTGTGTGTGTGTGTTTGTGTGTTTCACTTTGACTAATGATATGCTTCATTAAATTGGTAAATCTAATGCAATTTCTGCCTCTCTCAGTGTGCTGTGACCAAAAAAGGAACATTTAGGACCAAAAAACAATTTTTGCTCATCACTCGGGTGCCCTTCGATTTCAATTAGAGATATGATGTGATGTTTCATTCTCAGAAATTGTTTTAGTATATTACTGAGGGTTTATTGATTGCGAGGGTTTGACATTGATCAAAGGTTTCTAGTGCATCTATGTCAGGAGAGGAAAAGACCTCATGCAACCTTAACACACACACACATTGAGGGCCCATGCTTGCGGTTACTATGGAAACTGCCATAACACTTCACCCTGCATATCTCACATAATTGCATGGCAAATGAGAGCAGCGAAAAGAGGGAAGGAGAGAGACGGAGTTCTGGTGTGGGTGTAGGGGTGAAACTGAAAGAAAGAGAAACACCTGGAGGATGAGAAAATAAAATAATGAAAAAAGAGAGGTCTGGGCAGGTGAAGGGAAAAGAGGAAAATGAGTGATTCATAAAAGAGTTTGTGAGAGGACATAACAGCAGGAAGGGGCAAAACGAGAAAGAGAGAGTATAAAGAGGGCATTACTCACCAGTCCACAGGGGTACTGAGGCTGAGTGCGGGAATAGTGATGGGAGAATAGAGGGATGGATGAAGGGGAGGACTGGGAGGAGGTGGTTGACGATAGAAGAGAGAGAGACTAGCGGGGACGCCACACGCCACATGAACTCTGCTCTCCTCGACTGCGGGAATCTCGTTGAACGGTCCTGGAGTATTACCACATCTGAAGACCAACCACTGCACACATAAACACACACACACACACAAGTAAAAAAGCGTTTCACCAACTCAAAGCCTGCTTATGCAGCAGAGAAATGTCAAATTTAGATTTAATTCATTAATATGAAGAATACTATCTCAATTATTTATTTTTCTATCAATTTGGTGGATATTTTTATGCAAAAAAGATCTTCATGTTCTTCATGAATACTATCTCAGTTATTTATAATAATACTATCTCAACTATATATATATATATATATATATATATATATATATAAGGGAGACTATATATATTTAGAGAGAGAAAGAGAGAGAGAGATATTTTTTTTTATGTTTTTAAAAGTCTCTTATGCCCACTAAGGTTGTATTTAGTTGATCAAAAATACAGTAAAATCGTACAATTTTTAAATATAATAAAATTTTTAAAAAAGGGACAATATCTTAAAGGGACAATTTGTAGGAATTGCTGCCATCTAGCAGTGAAAATGTATTTTCCATTCAAACGAATTGTGCTCTCCAGCGCCTCGCTTTTTCAAATGCGCGTTTCATCTACTGTAACTATTACGTACCAAAAAGCAATGATATCTTGTATGACGTCTTGTAGTAGCACTTCATCGAGGGTACCTTCGGGTGAACAGGTTTGTTATTTCAAACAAATAGCAACTTGACACAATGGACAAACGACAGTATGAATTATTGACTGTGAAAAACATGAACTATTGTAATAAGTACTTATACCAGTACAGATTGTCCCTTTAAAATATAATTTATTCCTGTGATGGCAAAGCATCAAGTCTTCAGTGTCATATGCTTCTTCAAAAATCAATTCTAATATGTTAATTTGCTGCTTAAGAAACATTTCTTATTATTATCAATGTAAAAGCAGTATTTAGTGTACATATGCAGTTCATATGAATGATGAGACATTTCCCAACCTGTTTTCCCACGGAGGTGCACATGACCTGATACGCATGTCGTGGTGTCCTTGCTTGGGCCAGACTCAGTGACTCCACGGTAACACTCCCTGTTGGAAGAACCTCGATGTCGCTATATTAACGGAAGGGGGCAGGGGGCCAGGGCTGAGGCCCCCCCTCGAATATAACCACATGAGATGAGCCCACCGAGAGAAGAACCTCAGGCACAAGCGACTGAGCGGAAAAAGGAGAGAACAATGTCACTGAGAGGTTAAGTGGAGTCAAAAGCTCATGATAATGTCCTTGTTAAATCTGTTGTTGTCTTTTATTAGTGTATGACTGACAAAGGTAAAAAGCACTGATCCATCACACTGTCCTATTAAACTCTCATGAGTGTACCAGAGAGCTCCACTGCTCTCTATGTCCCTGCCATGCTGCAGAGTCATACATCAGTGATCAGGAGTGCAGTTTCACATTAATCTTCTGCTACATCCAAACAGTTCATTATCTTAATAAATAGCCACCATAGGGCTGATAAATCACCCTTTATACAGACATGACACTTACCACAAATCATACGCGCACACACACGCACACAAACAGCATACTTTAAGAGGGCTGTAGGCCACCAGTGTTGTTGTCTCACTGATGTTGCATGCCTCTGTTACCACTGTGATGGTAACAACAGCGTGTCCTTGTGAAAGAGCCTCCATTCGGACCCCTTCACAGAATTCAGAACCTGGAGGCAATGATCCTAGAGAGGGAGAGAGGGAGAGAGAGAGCCAGAAATGTAGAAACAGACAGAAAATATGAATGTGGTGTTCTTGCTGGTTAAGGTTAAGAAACAACACAATAAATAATATGGGTACAAGTTGCGCTACCACATTGATTTCATTTAATTAAATATTGAGTTCATTAGTTTGACAAATCTCCAACAAACCTTCAAGCGAAAACAGGAAATAATTATTTTAAAATAAATACAAATAATTTTGGTTGGCTTTTTGAGATTGCATGTAACATCTCAGGGATCTAAATTTAATCTGTCATGTTTCAAGTATTCAAGTATGTCTAAAAATGGCCTTAAAATGATCCCAGTGGGCAATTTTTTTTGTTATTTCATCATCTTTCTTTTTAATAAAAATGGGGCACAACTGTGATGTTGGTCATTTTTAATCAGGTGTAACAACTGCAGTCCAAAATTTGACTCTAACAATGTTCAAGTTCACAATCCAAGTGCTGGCTTCACATGCCAGACAGCTGTGCGAGTTATCGTACATAAATCCTCTGTCAAACACAAACACGCACATACTCCATCAACTTGATGTTTACGGGCTAATGTCCTAACCGGATTTCACAGAGAGAGAGCATATTGACTTTCCCAGTGCTTTAAATTAAACCAAGAGAAATTAACTAATTAATCCTATTTTAATTAGTACGTGCAGTGGAGAGGAAATCCTAAATGGGGGGTGTCTGTATGTCTGTGTGTGTAAGCAATGAGGGGGTCTCTGTGTGTGACTGGGAGTAGATGATCACTTATTCTTTATGTTTGATATGTCCAGAGGTAAACAATTAGAGCAGGCGGGTGAATGAAAGGGCCATCAGAGTAAGAGAATATTGAAAAAATCAGTGGAGTGTGAATGGATGAACCATGCACAATTGTAGAGATGTAGATGCACCTGACATGTGTGTAAAGATGCTAGAAGGTTCAGTGTGAACGTCCAGAGAGAGTTGAGAGCAGTCTGTGATGGCCACAAGATTTCTGTCCTCTAGTAGAGATTCTCCACATTCAGGATTTTTTGTATTGAAGAAGTTTGCCAGATAATTTGTACTGGTGCTCCTGTGAGTGCTTGAATGTGTATCAAATGCATAAGGTGTCTGAGAGCAGGTGTTTGGTGGGTCCTGAATGCCCCAAAGAGCCAAGGGAATATCAATCCTGTCCCCTACACGACATTCGCCTCTCTGAGGAATTAGCTGCAAACGGCCAGGCCTTACAACCGTCACCTGTATACATATAATGAGAAACATCAGACACACACACACACACACACACACATATATATATATATATATATATATATATATGTTTGTGTGATAGTGAGTGCCAATTTTACCTTTCCAACTACTTTATGTAGGATGTTTTTGGAATCTGAAACCTGAATTTCTGCCTGGCCCTTTTACTGTAACTGTGGCAATTCCACTCAGACACTTACCATTTCACAGAGCCACTTCCTCCTTCCACCTGAAAACACAGTCAGTTATAGCAGTCATTATCCTCCAACAAATATAGATAACGATATTGATTTTAACGGCACCTGAATTTTGTGCTGATACAGCTTATTGTTGGTTTGCCACGGAAACACAATCACAGAGGGCTGAAAGGTTGGAGGGTTGTAGATTACGACTTCCTGTCCCACTCTGGTGGGATGACAGGTTTTCCAATTAAAATAAAACTAACAATACGCCAATGGGTAAAATACTTTATGAAAGAATAAAAAATATTAAATTTTTTATATAAAAAAATAATAATATAATAATATATTATTTTTACAGTATAAACGGGACTTTTCAATTTACTGAGCTGAACTATATACTGCATTTATATTTTAAAAACACGGCACCTTAAAAAAGAACCATCAACAGGTCTGTGGAAACAAAAAAAATTTAAGAATAACACACATTAGTTATCTTATAATAGCAATAACTACTTTTGCAATGATATAACAGAACATGTCAGACACAAACTCTAGATAAATATCAATTTAAGAAAGATAGGAAATCCCATCTTTGGGGTGGTGAAGGCACAGTGGATAAGACACATGCCTTTGGTGTGAGCGACCCAGTTTCGAATCCATTATGAGACACCAATGTGTCCCTGAGCAAATCACTTAACCCCTAGTTGCTCCAGAGGCGTGCGACCTCTGACATACATAGCAATTGTAAGTCGCTTTGAATAAAAGCATCAGCTAAATTAATAAATGTAAATTTAAATCCCAACCTGATACCGATACTAACCAGCTCAATAGTCAGCCAAACCACAAAGCAGCATCGCAGCATTTGCGGTGAAGGTCTGACAAGAAAATATAGACCTGGCTAAAGGATGATTTCCCTTGGAGGCAGTTTGGAAGGTTTTCCCTTCTTTTTTGTCCCATTAATCGAATGGATGATCCCTTTAAGTTAGCGGTTGTAGAACAAAACTAATGAGCAATGTTTCCCCCGGTCCTCATTTTACAGAACCATAACGCCTGCATGACGATCGGATAAAAAAGCCCCCCCTCTAAGACGCGTTTTATCTTCTGCCACCACAGTGTCTCCCGCAGATGGAACACGCTGTCTTTTCCTTTTTAAACAATGGGTTTCCCAACACACCCCATGCCTCTCTTTACACTTCACAGTGTGTGTGTCCTCATTTCCGCTTCCATGTCTTATCATGCCCCCTCAGGTGGGGCTCCCCACTAGATCTGCAAACAGTTCGTGCCATTTACTCCAATAATACTGAAAAGCACTTCCATGAAATAACCCTGACTGAACCCCTCAAACTGACTAATGAACTGAACACAATGCCAGAAGTAGGATTTTGATATACTGATGACATTGATATTGTCTGATTAAACCCATGACAATATTATCCAACAGGATATCAGTAAAACCATTTTTCAGGGTTCTGGTAATGCAGTAAACACTGACATTGATGTCTATGTGAAAGTATATAACCATCATGTACACATTCAGGTTACTCACTGATGACAAAAAGACCATTTGCTAAGATTTATCCTCCTTAGTTACTGTTGCTTGCTCAGAAAATGTTTGTAGAACACCCCACAGGAATGAACTGGAGTTACACATGATAACACAAGTCTTGTATTCTTCTGTATTGTAAAATTGTGTTCAAACCTAATAGCATACCTTTAAAAAAGCACATTAGGGGCACTATAACTTTTTTTCATAAGTGACCATTGCAAAAGGAAGGAAAGAAGAACAAGATATTACATTTGGAGGATTACAAAAACACATTAATTATTTTCTTGGAATATTGTGCACCGATCGATTGTCAAATCTTTGTGTATGTGTATGAGTATGTTACCTCAGAGACGATGCTATAAAGTGAAGCCTGTAGTAAAGTCTTTCCTTTCATGATGGTCTGCAGGAGATAGATGGCAGGATGGATCAGACAAAGACTCGAGTGTCACTAACCCCTCAGTCTCCTCAACGGCAATCACCACATTCTGCACAGGGTTAAAGTTCAGACGTTATGCTCCTGTCAATAGATGCAGTGGAGCAAACAGTGCAGAAACTATGAAGCACAACCTGTGACAGGAGAACCACATGGCCCTCGCTGTCATGGATACGGACAGTCATATAATACTTCCGCCCTGTCTCCAACACACACCTGTCCTCTTCCTCCTCAACACTCAATGCTGAAACACAAACACATAAACATAAACTCTCATACGGGTGTGTAACTCTCATAATATGTTGAACTCACTCATATAGCTGGGCTTCACCACATATATAGACGTGCGAGGGAGTTGGGACATTATTTCAGGGGGCAGATCTGAGTCACAAATTTGAGCTTGGAACCATAACAATATACTCATATGCCCTTCAACATAATGTTTCAGCGAAAAACACAGTTGTGTCGGATACTGTTGTGTTCAACTGATAGCGTCGCATGACCCGGCTTGAGGGCGGTGACTGTCGCTGTTTCACGCTCAACGCAGATGATGTCATGATGGCACATTCTGCCCCTGCATCCCTCCTCAGAGAGAGTGACCTCTACAAACAGACAGGACAGTGAGTAATTAGATGCAGGTGTAAAAAGTGTCACATATCTCTCCTGACATATTCAAAGATGTGTTCATGTGATGCAAAATAATTATCTAAAAGTGTGAAGTCATGTGGTTAGGGTGTTAAAGTGTTAACATGCAGTTTAAATGCCACATTGGCATACGCATATAAAAACCACTGGCATATTGGTAATCTCAGGTGTGTGTTTATGTGAAGAGGTGTTGAGGACACTTGTAAAATGAGATTCCTGCGTTCCGTTGGCTTTAGAGTAAAGCTCAACGTAGTCCAGAGCTTAAAGGGATACTCCACTTTTTTTGGTAATAGGCTCTTTTTACCACTCCCCCAGAATTAAACAGTTGGGTTTTACCGTTTTCGAATCCATTCAGCCGATTTTTTGATATTTAGAATAATATCAGTCATCAGACAGTTTCTGGTCTCATTGATTTCCATAGTTTATTTTTTCCCTACTATGGAAGTCAATGAGACCAGAAACTGTATGATTACTGATATTTTTCTAAATATCAGAGAATCGGCTGAATGGATTGAAAACGGTAAAACTCAAATGTCTAACTCTTGTAACTCTTGGAGTTGTAAAATGAGCCTATTTCCAAAAAAAAAGTGGGGTATCCCTTTAACCAGTGCTTGAATAATAAACATCACGCAATCATTTTTAACAATTTTCCTCCAATGAAAAAGAGTTGATTCCTGAACTTTAGTCAAGTTTTACAAGCACAATATTGTATTTGAATCAGTATGTCATGATAAAAAGGATGCTGATATGCTTGTGTCCCTATTCGAGGGAGATGGGTTGTTTTTTTTTTTTTTGCTTTTTTTTTTTCTAAAGCACGTTTATAAAAGCTACTTAAATATCCTAATTGAACTAAGGCCTAATCCTGGCTTAATCTAAGCCCTGTCTGTGAAACCAGACCATTATGTTGTGATCCCTAAATTCACTTTTTAAACATTGTATTTAAAACTATGACTTTTATTTTTAGTATGCTTTATTTATTTCTTATTTTTAGGGAATATAGTATAGAATTTTAATATTGGCCATTTAATGGTTACCAGCTATAACTTGAAAGTAATTATTGGCTTATGTGCATCTGACATAATTTTAAAATCCACCTATAGACCATTTTGCAAGATGTAAACAACACTGGTCCAGAAACACTTCCTGTTTCAGTTTGTAACTGTGTTCTTCATTTAACATGTAAAGAAAACATCATAAAGATGTTGTTTAACTTTTTGATTTAGTTTTACATATTCTGTTGGTTGTATTTTATCCCAGCTTTTATGTAGTGTTAAAAAACTGAAACAGGAAGTGCTTCTGGACCAGTGTTGTTTACATCTTGCAAAATGCTCTATAGTGTTATATGTGCTTTCATACCATATGTTCAGAGTGTATAAAAGAAGCTTTCATAAGTGCTGAACCACTGTGAATCCCATACAGCAGGACAGTCTCACCCCTCTGATTAACCTCTTTTAGAGACAGGATATGAGGTGGAGGAACATACCCGGCATCGTGGTGCCGCACAAACCTATGTTAATCAGAGAAAACAAGACATGCTTTATGCTGATGTGTTTTCCCCATCTCGCTCTCTCTCTCTTCACTTTAAGATCCTTGTTCACCTCACTGCCTGTATTGCATCAGACTCCTCTGCCAGCCGCCAACTAAACTTCAAACCAGCCAGACAGCTAAAAGTATTTCCTGTGGATCAGGCCAAAAACAGAGCACAGTCATAAACTTCTCATTCTCAACGAAACGGATCTTCATAGTGTCCAAGGGAAATTAGTGAAATGAAAAGTACCTTCAGAGTCAAATGCCTGGACAGATAACTGCAGTGGGGGGTCGTCGGTAAAAAGCTGTCGAGAAGTCGTGACGATCTTAATCCTTTCAATCCGATCAATGATGACATCACAGCGCAAAATATGACCTGTCACTAAAATGGGAATTGGTAAAGTCACACTTTTGAACCCTTCATGTTCTGTTTTGGATCCTAAACATAAAAAAGTATAATTTTCAACTAAAATTACTCTAATGTTGTCCCAAACCTGTATGAATTTCTTTCTTCTGTGGCATACAGTAAGAGGATATTTTGAAGTTGTATTTGAAGTATTATTCGTCAGAATTATCCATACACACAACATATAGAGTGCTGAGATACACTCAAACAGCCATTTTGGCATGTCCAATCCACCTAACATGAATGTCTTTGCACTGTTTGGGGGAAACCAGAGCACACAGAGAAAACCCAAGCTGACACAGGAAAAAACATCCAAACTCCATGTGGAAAGGAGCAGGGACTCAAACCAGACAACTTCTTGCTGTGAGGCGACAGTGCTACCCATTGCGACGTACAAAGAGACATGTTTTGTCCATACAAAGTTCTGTCATGATGGCGGAGGCTGCTAGGTAATTTTTCAAATGTCAAATGCTAGTCATTATTTTCTGTAGCAGTTGCAGTGCGCTTTCAAAAACATCCACCTTCCCCAGCTCCACCTGTTCAAATCTGCTATGGGCAATTCAAGTATGCTGTTTAGTATTACTTGCTCACAACACCATTGTGTGTATGTATTGGCAGTATCAATCCCATACTTGCTCTGAAGCAGCAACCGGAGCAACCACAGCAGCGTAGCAGATCTATCCCGCCAAGACCAAACATATCAACATTGTCATATCCATAACCATGCCAAACACTCATGACAGAAATCCAATGAAAGTCAATGGGAACCAAAACTGTTTGGTTAGCAACATTCTTCGAAAAATATTTTATGTTTCACAGAAGAAAGAAAATCTTACCGGTTTGGAACGACATGAAGGTGAATAAATCATGACATAATTTTCATTTATAGGTGGACTACCCTTTTAATAGACTGAGTACTGTAATGAGATTTAAATGAATATGAGATTTTTAATTCAAGCAGTTAGTGAGCCAAAGAGTGAGCAGGCTGACTGCATTCGGCATTTATTTGTCAATTAAAATGACGGTTAATTTCATATGGAAAATGGCTTCATGATTCATAAATTGCTCATGAAAAAAAAATAACCTACTGCTGTAATGGCTGTGCATGTCCTTATAGAAAGAACAAGCATGTCTATTTATTACTGTCTCCTTCTCTTGCTCACCAGGGTCTTGTGCTTGGACCACAGTACGAATAGGGACAGCCTGGGAAAGGGACAGAGCTGACACCAAGCACTGCTGACTGCAGGAAGAGAGGGGCAGCGGAGCCGGAGGGCTGAGTGCAGAGAGAGGATGCACCCTGACAATCTCAGGCTTAGAGGACACCCTAAAGTCAGACAGACAGCAATAGAGTAGGACACATGACTGTAAGTAAAGCACGCTATTGTAGATATTATTCTTTTCATACTTACTTTTCTGAAAATAATTCAGGCATGTTTGTTTTCAAAAATGTTTCAAATGTAAAAATGTCATATGAAACTCTGACACCAATTCAATGAGTTTAGGCCAAAATGAGGCTACAAAACTGTATTATGCAATTATTATTTTTTTGGATCAAGAAAATATAATCATTATTACTTTAAATTATACATATAAAACAAGACTAGTGTGATGTTAACTCACAGCAGGTGTGACATGGAAAATGTCTTCCTGATGAAGAATTACTTTGACAATTACACTACAGGTAATTAGGGCAAACATTGCTTCTATTTTAGTTATTTTAAATTGTGAAAATATTTCACAATATTACTATCACTGTATTTTCGATTAAACAAATGCAGCCTTGGTGAGCATAAGAGACTTCTTTGAAATACATTTTAAAATAAACCCGATTACAAACGTTTTAATGGTAGTGTGTATAATGCCATCATTCTGATACAAAGAACATTATAGTGATCATTCCTCACTTCCCATGTAAAGTATAATTTTACGTAAAAACAATTAATAAAATAAAATAAACAGGTAAAGTTGTGGGACCGCTGGGACGTTTCATCTCATGTCTGATAAGTGAGGCAATCAAATTCCAGTCTAACTTAAATTATTTTGATACGTGTTGTGTATACACATTATAATTGCAAATTGCCCTCTATTTTCTTTATCAGACTATTTATCTTTATCCTTCCATTTATAAATGGAAAGGCCTGAGTGAACCATTAGTATGGTCAAGTCAATCAATCTCTCTTTCCCCTTTTCTCCCTCAATCTATTCAGGCTTTCACACTATTATCACACCAAAAACACATTACTCTAACCAATTTTAAGTTTTTAACATTCTTTGCATACATTGGTAGGCCAATTCTTCAGGAAACGCATACTGATTTGCAGGGCAGTAAAGGGGCAAAACAAACTTCACCCAGGCGATGATGCCATAACAAGATTGTTTGAATTTTGTTATTCAGAAAAGAACGGATTAAATTAATTACTTTTCAGACATGACAGCTCGTAATGAGACAGAATGGCATGTTAAGCTGAATATGCTCCACAGCCCCCGTCACTCACCATTTGTAGCATCCTCTCTGTGCTGTCAGCAGTGGCGGTTCTACCTTGAATTACGCCCAGGGCGAAACCCCCTTTGAGCGCCCCCCCCCCCCCCCCCCCACCACCACCAAAAAACAACAACAACAACAACAACAACAACAACAATAAAATTACATATCGTTCATTTGAAAAAGACAGTTAATATAATCCAGTTATTTTGATAGATTTATCTAACTTTAAAGGGAGGAAGTAAGCATTAGCACATTGGCCTTGAATTATATGCATGGCACACTTTTAGTCATGACTTATGACGTTAAACTATACTTTGTCATGATGGAGTTTTTAAAAGTAAAAGGGTCAGAGAGTTACTTATTTAGTGACACTATTTATCTCTTAAATAATTTTGAATGGCTCTCATATTAACAACTATCCAAACTGTTATAGACCTAAAATAGCTTTTGTAGCCCTATGCCACTCTAAAAAATGTCAGAGAAAAGGACAGAATCAGAGATTATTTAGAAAATAGAAAATTGTACTTTGAATATTATAGGCTACAGTAAAAACTCATAAAGATGATCATTATGTAAATTATTTTCATTTCATGAATATAGTGACCAACATGAGCCCAATACACAATGAAATCAATTCACCAAGTTAATAACATTAAAGATATGTTTTAAATGAGTGTCTTTTATCTTACCTATACTAAACTTAAAGGTTAAGGTTGACACACACAAAAAAAGATTTTATAAAAATACCTCATTTTTCAGCATTTAAATCATCTCTATAAAAAGAATGGGTCAATAAAGATACATTCCTGACATTTATAACGCACAGTAGCTTATCTTTTATTATTAATAGTAAAATTCGGTCCGATTTCCCCATGGCTGTCGTTGCTATAGAACCATGCACTGCGCTCTCCACAATGACAAAGAAGTTTTAGTAATGTATTTCCACCACAGAAAAACGCTTGCTGAAGCTCTGCTAAAAGATTTATTTACGGAGAAGAGAAAAAACACCCAAGCGTTTGGGTGCACGTGCACTTCCATACTGAAAAGTTTATGAGCGCGTCTCCCGCGAGAGCGCAATGAGCGCGCTTCCCGTGCGCCTAATCGCCTATTTGAGGTAACGACCTCGAGCGCGCAAAAGACGCGATACATGAACTTATCAAGAGACCCCCTTGACATCGCTTCTGTGCGCGGCACCTTCTCAGCAAGCAGGGGCGCCATTGCCAATAATTGAATCGAAATGATGAAAAATAGAAAACCTTCGCGGCACAGAGGATATTTTTTTTAACTGCTCGTGCCGCCCCCCATGTGACATGAAGAAATGCCGCCCCGGGCGACTGCCCGGTTCGCCCGTGCCTAGAACCGCTACTGGCTGTCAGTGTGATGTTCACAGGCACATGAACGCTGAGAGGTAACAGCAGCTTGGGAACGTTCAGTTTAGTCGACTTACTGAGTGCAATCAATGAGCTCATTAGCAGAATCACCCAAACTGCTTTCTCCATCATAGGCATGTTGATATTGCAGCTCTCAAAACCAACTACAATACACAACTGAATACTTAAGGATGGCGGATTTGGCTGTAACGTTAGAGCCAAGAGAAATCTGAATTTCAAACCGTGTGGG
The DNA here is from genome assembly GCA_038021265.1 of Cyprinella venusta. Taxonomy (NCBI): domain Eukaryota; kingdom Metazoa; phylum Chordata; class Actinopteri; order Cypriniformes; family Leuciscidae; genus Cyprinella; species Cyprinella venusta. The sequence continues at coordinate 19,803,513 of CM075874.1, read as the reverse complement.
TCACACCTATGTTTATGTAGTTACATAAATTGTCACGCATAAGTTCCGCATTTGACGCAAGGATGCTCTTAAATTTCCGGTTGGGGAGATTAAAGCGGAGGAAAACGGGATTATGGGTCTTCAAAATTTACAGTCCTTCCGTCTTTGAAACGAAACTTTCATACGTTTAGATGTAATTTTATATATAGTTATGTTTATTTAATATAATTTATAAAGAAGCATAAACACAACAAGGGGTGTTTGTTTTTGTGACTACGTGTCTTTAGTATAACCATCGGCGGAAGTTATCGAGCATCCTTAGACCTTCACCGGAAATACCGCCGTGCATAGAGCCTACAACAACGTTTAAGGCAGCACGGAAACAAAGCCACATTTAGTCTTGTCAGTTGTAAATGTCATTAGGCCCATCCAGAGCCATCTGGGCCCATCATGTTAAAACATGAATGTTGATGTGGATTTAAAGAGACAGATGCTGCTCGATCTGCCGCTGACAGTCACACAATGATACTCACACACAGACACAGTCAAGTATAGATATATACTTTATTAATTCTCTCTGGTAAAATAAAATTACAAAATAATTTCAACCTCAAACGACACCTCCGTTATCTATAATTAATATTAATAAAATCGTTATTTATACAGCAATCATAATTTCCATGACGAATGAGAAGAATGCTATTGTGTAATTATAATAAATATGAGCTAAAACTGCGTTAGTAATTATTAATAGTAAAAAACCGAGCGATACAAAGCTAGTTCAGTAGTAGCATACTGTACAATATTCCAAGCGGATGTAATTCAGTATTCCGGCCACAGGATGTCACTATTAGTCAGTTTTCAAAATGGTCTCTCCATTCAAATGGGTTAGAAGTCTCTTCTTCCAACACCATTATAATAGAAGCAATTCCACTAAGAAAATGACTATAATCACTCATTCTACAGTTATTTCCGTGTGAGCAGCTGTTCCACCTTGATGGGGTGGTTTTTATAATGTATCGACTGGCTTCAGAAATACTTTGAAATAATGCTTTTCTCAAATGGCTGTTATTCTCTTGCAGACTGTAATAAGTGCTGTCCAGCTTTCAATGATGATTTGCCATCATAACATTCTTCGGCACTGATTATTTATAATCTCTCTAATCCCAACCACCCCAATCCCTTGTTTAGCAACACACACCTCAGTCCATTTCAGTCAACTATAGACAAAGCACTTTGGTAGCAAAGACGGAATTAGAGAAAGTATGTGAATGAGTGTCCATGCATGTCAACATGTCTGAGTCAATCTCTTCTAAAATGTATACATTCATGGTAACAGTAAAGGGCGTCCTACTTTTGGACTACATGAAATATGGCAGTTTTGTCAAAGGGTTTTTGTGCAAATGTTAGCATCTCCTCCAATTGTGATATATTCTGTGGCGTTAAGCTGCGCAATGCTCGTAGTTACAGTGCATCGTATGAGTATGCGTGTATATGGTTATGTCATCACTTCTCTTCATTACGACTAATCATCCATCTCTCCAACCGGGAGGGAACTTCCCGCACCAGTGCTCTCAGCAACTGGAGCTGCTGGTGTTGGTGTTGGGACTGTCCTCGGTGGGTTGAGCCGGGACGGAACCAGAGCCTGAGCCGGAGGGGGGGTTGGCTAGAGGCAGGCTGGCAGCGGTGGGTGAGAGCACAGAGGGCACAGTGGGGCTAAGGACCTTGGCATCACGCTCACGCAGCAGCTGAATGAGTGCGGCATGCTGGGAGCTGAGCGTGGCCGACAAATGAGCGGGCAGAGCATTAAAGCCGGCCGTCAGCTGCTCCACCCGCTGCTCCAGACTTAACATCTGCCTCTCCAGATCCTCACTGCGGTCATTCAGCTCAGACATCAGTTCATACATGACGCTCTGCATCTATGTGGAGAGAGAATCACAGTGTGGTTAGACAAAAATACTGTGGTAAAGTAAAGGGAGGGACACAGGACAGTTAAAGGACGGGAAAAAGAGTAAATGAGACCATGAGAAACATTAAATAGAAAAAGTAGAGACAAAGTAAACATGGTGTAGACAATGCATTTTATTTCTTAATCTAATGCATTTCTGTGGTTGGATGAGACCCAAAAATGAAAATTCTGTCATCATTTACTATGTACGTAAATAATACTGTAATTTTTTTGGCTTCAATATCTCGAAAAGATTCATCTTTCCCGTAGCGTAAGCTAACTTACGCAATACTTGTTCCGTCTTCTAGATACGTTACTTCAGAAGCAAAATGTTAAGACTTGTTTTCAGAGAATTGAACAAAGTTTATTTTCTTGCTAGATAAGGTTTCGTTTTTTTGTCTTTAGCCATGGGTCTAGTCAAATTTAGTGAGGAATAAAACTTACCAGACAGGCTCACTGAAAACAAGTGTTAATATCTTATGCAATTAGATACCCACACATACAACATCTTCAAATTTCTAAAGACAAAATGGTGCACAGAGCAGGAACACACAACACACTCTCTTTCACAAACACACAAAAAAGCACAAAATAAATTAAAACACTAGTTACATTCAGAAAAATAATGCTCAGACATCACGAATTGCACACATTTTATGTCACTCTTCAGCTTCCTGTCTCTCTCCCCTCCCACCCTCTCCCCGACTCCTCACTCCCACTGTCATCTCATCCCTGCTTTAACACTTGCTCAGGTTGCTAGGAGACACAAAGCCACAGAAACAAACGGGTCATCATGGAAACAGTTGAATGCTGAGATATATTTGGGAAAGCAAAGGTATGTGTGTGTCACCGGGCATTATGTGTTCCAGTCGACGTACTTGCAAGCCTTGGGCATTATAAAGTGTTTGTGTGTATGTAGGTATGATGAAAAAAAAAATGGAGCACAATGTCATTGAAAGTGTGTGTGGGTGTCTACAGTTTCCAAACAGATGTAACGTGCATATGCGTGGGTTCTGATGTGAGACCATGTCTGTGATTTGTGTCGATGATGTGTGTGTATGGACAGTAGTCTTACCTTTGATAAGTCCACCAGAGTATTGGCTTGATCACTGAGTTTTCTCTGCTCCATTTTAACACTTCGCAATCTACAAAATAGAGACAAACACAAACACAGCCCATTAGACCCCCTCCTTATCTCACTAGCACCAAAGGCCCCGAGTTGTAAACGTCAACTAGATAATTAACTTAATCAGATTGTTTTCTTTATTTGTTTGTTGTTGACGAGAATCCCCCCAAGATGAATGCGCAATTACGGTGTAAATCATAAAAGCTTCAGACTTAAGAGGATTCCATAAGTGTAGGATTGCTTTAAAAGAAAGGCTTCGGTAAGGAGCTCTTAAAATTGGCGGCCAGGACCACAACAAAACAGTGACAGGAGGATTAGAGCTCTTAAAATGATGAGTATGTGTGTGGTGGGCACCCACACAGAGACAGAGAATAGCATTAGCCATACAGCAGTCATAAAAAAACATGGTCGCTTCAGAAGCATTATGACGATCTGAAAAGTCAGAGGGTCATGTTATTACCAAATTGGGCTGGCTTATGAATTTGAATTAGGTGACGTAATGTTTGCTCAGTAGTTCTAATTAATTTTCTAAAAGGCAAGAGTGCTCTAGACATATTAGCATTAGCACTTGTGTATTCTTCCAGTCCACTGCCAATTCTAACCATTTGGCAGAGGCTTCTGATTGGTCTTAAAGGGATAACCCATAAATGAAGCAGTAATTTTCGTCCCAAAAAAGGTTTGCGATGACATTACGATGAGAATCAGAAATGCAATTTTTGGGTGAACTTTCTCTTTTAAGCCATTGTTTTAATCAATTTATCAGCACTAAAAATGCAATAACCATGTTTCAAACAGTGGAGTGCAAAGTTTCTATACACAAATAGATAATAATGTTCTGTTTACTAAGTCTACAATGCAGTTTTAATGTCTGCCTCTTAAAATACTCAAGCACTTTAAAGCCAGATTCTGATTGGATGTCAGAATTGTATCGTTCATCGGCTTAAAAAAAATCATTGCAACAGTACCAAAATGTCAATAAATTGGTATTTGGATGATACACAATATTGATTTACAATAGAAAGCTTAAGTTTCACGTTTCTACACCGGTTTCTAAACAGGTCTCTGAAGAGATGAATGGTACACAAAAACCATCATAACACTTGTACGCAGATTTTTTTTAAAACATGAAGATCGATAAGCTCTTAGCTAACCATTTTCATCAAAAGCCGCCATTTGTGTCCATGTCCATGTGCAGGTCAGACATGCTAACTGCCACAATCACACTTATCACACAACTGGCCTCTCAGCCCAAATGTGAAGCACTCCAAATGCTTTTTGTGCGGTTTTAGCGCACATTGCTAAATTTCACTAAGTACCTTTGTTGTTTATCTGTCCATCTGCGTGTGTTTAAAGTAACAAGTGCATAGATGAGGGCTTAAGTGAAATTGTGGTGTCTGTGAAGGGAGCTGTTTTTCCTCACTGGTGAATGGCTTGAAGGAACTTCCTCTGATGCTTGCGTACACGGGAGTGGTCAATTTTCTTCATCAGCTTGGTGTGCTTGTATATCAGCCAAGTCTCTCGTAGAACATTCGCTGCTGCGTTCTTTATCTGAGGGAACATGTCGCCATAACAACAATATTAGCAACAGGAAAGGCACCTCAGAAGAGAGTATTGACAAGTATAAGCTCTGCTTTGCCAATACACGCACACAACCCCGAACATCTGCCAAATTAAAGGTCTTTTAGGAAGTGACTTGACAACAGACATTGTAGCCCATAATTCTGTCATCTGGTAAATTCATTATTCTGACTGCAGACCAGTGATGTCCAATAAGTCGAGTGAGTCGTATCTAAAGCTGTGTATTTGTGGTAAAGTTTTGAAGGACAATGGTAGTGAAGTAAAGCCACCTTTTAAAGTTGCAATCATCTGCGTATATGGGATTTTTGGATCTGATTTGAGCTTTGAATGTGTTAAAAATATTTTAAACGGCAAGATCATATGTGACCACCTGACTGGATGTGATGTATTCTGATTAAAACAATGAGTGTAAGGTAAGAGTTACCTTACCATTTTTTCAGTCAGGACCACTTTCCAAATGTATATTTTATTAAGTGATAATGCATTCAGTTAGAGTTGGCGGTATTGTTCTGCTCTGGGCAAACTCCACACCCAAATGCATCAAGACCCTCCCTTTGCATAATTGAAATTCACAAGGATTATAGTAAGGATTATTACAATGTAACTTTACTGGTATAACTGAAGACAATCACAGCATTTATTTGCACACTCGGCCTGCATTTTTTAACAATTGATCCATACACATATTTAAAGACAGCGCAGTGCTATGTTTAGCTAGCACATTTAGCTAGCACCCAATTAAACAGGATTGGGTGGTTAGCAGATAAGATGTGAGTTTTTGCACTGAAAGAGGTACAACAGAATGTCTAGAGCTTTAAATATTTCAATATTTCAAACTCTCGACTCTTGAAGACCTGTGAATCGAAACATTCATTTGTGAGGTCTTTTGACAAATATTCTTTGTGAGGCCACGAATTCTCTTTTAATCTCACATATGGCACCAGAAAAGGGAGAGCAAATAAAGAACAAAATTAAATAAGAAAATCTGCTGAAAAAAAAATGAATGAGGAGACTTCAAAGGGGCGCCACTTTGGTGGAAAGAACAATTACATCCTCTTTGGGCAATGGAGGGATGATAGAACCTTCCCGTTTTAATAAGCTCCAGATGTGACAGTATTCCTCCACACGTAGGGCAGCACCAGGCTCTTTTTTAGCACTGCACAGCTCTGATTAATTAACAGTGGTCAGTGTATTTAATAATACAAGAGTAGGAGCTCTGCTCAGGTCTCATTTATGAAAAGAGCCAAAGACAAGGCGAGAACGATGATACCAGATGTAATTTAGGCAGGGATGCTCATAGCTGTCTACAAGTGGAGTTTTCAGGAATATGGAATCCAAATGACAATTAAGCAGTATTACAGTAAATACTGCTATTACACATAACAGTTCATTACAGCCCCTGTACATCTCCTAACAAACTAGATCATTAAATGTCCTCATATTGCCATTTAGCATTTTTTCACATGGTAGTCACTACTAGGCACTGTACAATCAAACAAAGGAAATATGGGACAAGAGAGAGAGAGACTGTCAGAGAGATTGAAGCTGTTGAAAGTGGACATCAGAGAGGGGGAGGAAAAGGGCAGGTTACTGTAATGAAGTCTTCAGCCATTATTGTTTAATATATGGTCAAATTGAAGCCTTCCCATTATAACAGTTGCCAGACTGGCTCACCTCAAGCAACAACTTCACGGTACGATAATTTCTATTTTAACAGTAAAGCTGCTTTGAAACTATCCATACTGTTAAAAGCAGTTTATAAATGAAGGTGACAACTGTCAATTCAATCTGAATTTCAATCATTTCTCCAAATACAAAAGATATGCTCTATAGACCATTTTGCAAGATGTAAACAACACTGGTCCAGAAACACTTCCTGTTTGAGTTTGTAACTGTTTTTTCTTTATTTCAAATGTAAAGAAAAAATCTTAAAGATGTTTAACTTTTTAATTCAGTTTATATCCCAGCTTTTATGTAGTGTTAAAAAACCTAAACAGGAAGTGCTTCTGGACCAGTTTTGTTTACATCTTGCAAAATGGTCTATACAGGCTTCGGCACCAGGTAGTTATAGGAACTACTGGGTGCTCCCAGGACACTGTGATTTTGCCAAGCAAGACATGTTCCTGGATCAACATATTTTGTTCCTGGATAAACATCTGGAGAATGGAGGGTGCCGTGACCGGAGCTGTTGTGAGTCGTGGGGTTTGTGATAACAGGTGGAAGTTATGAGATAGAAAGAGCAAAAAGGGGGGCTAAGAGACAAAATCTCCCATAACAACTTACGGTGATACATGTCATCATGGCAGAGAAAGAAAACAACGCCGCAGACAAAAGCGATAGGTAAATGCTGTTAATAGATACTATAGATCTTTAGCCAAGAAATCTAGACGCACCCTAGTGGCAGCAAAAATCATTTCGCAGCCAGTGTGAAGCCATCTTGATGTAGGTCTGGCATGCCAGGCTAATAGATCTGAACAAAGAACGTTTATTTTTAAGTGTATGGATGATTTTAAACTTGTATCTTGCATTATTTGAATGTCTTAAAAATTATTGTTTCAAAAGTTTTTTTTTTTTTTTTGCTGAGATGCTATAGAAGATTAATTTGGGGTTCCCAAAAGAACCCTTCAGTGAATATTTCTTAAAATAACCTTTTTTTCTTAGTGTGAAGACAATTTCCACTATAAAATATGTGCAATGCAAAAGTTCAACGGATGTTAAAGGATCATCATGGAACAAGATACCAATAAAGAGCATTTGTTTTAAAAATTAAAAATTATCATTTTGTCATGTTCATCAAACATTAACCTTTAAAAACAATAACTGCATGAAAGAAAACATTTCCAACCCTCATGAATGCACATTAATTACTGAAGACTGGCTGTTATACGTGTAATCAGTTCAGACGAGTTTATTTACCACTTATGAAAACTAGTGCAAATGGTACCGACGTGATTAGAAAACTGGAATACTTTAGAAAGATCACATTAGCATTTCTATTCAATGATTGTTTGTGATAAACAATTCTACCCTGAAAAACTTACTGTGTCTCCACAGTAACATGTTTGTGAGGTCAAAGTGCCGAGAACATTTTTTTTGCTTTTTGTAGAGGTTTGTAACCATAGTAGCAGCAAATTTATCAATCTCTTTTTCTCTTGTACCCCAAAAGCCTGTTAAGCAGAGCCAATTGAGTAAGCTTGAGGTAATAAACTTTTTAAAAAAGAGGATTGTCGTACTCCCTTCACTTGAGTAAGACATTTACTTTAGCTGCTCATCTGAAGAAGCACTCCACAGCTAAAGTGATTTTTTTTTTAAAATCTGTGTTGCAATTATTGATCACCAGCCTTATAGTCACTGCTGTCAGCCATGATGTTGATACATATTTGATACAGGGAGCTATTTCTGAGTCTTTCAAGTGCATGAAAAATTGAAAAGGACCTATTTAGAAAAAAAAAACTGGTACATGTATATGGTTCTCTGAATATAAAGCTGTGCCTACGTCTTTATTGAAGCGTGTGTGAGTGTGTTTACCCGTTTGGTGAGCTGCGTGTCCATCATAAAGTTGTGCACATGCTTCTCCGCCTTTGTCAGCTCAAGCTTCCTGGCTACCACGGCAACAACCAATGCAGTGCAACCTGCTCCCTGTGAGAGACAAGAGATGAGGTCAAGGTGTGAAAAAACACTGAATTATAAAAATACTTTATACTTGTATCATTAGCAGAGATCACATGGAGACACATGGAAACATGTCTGATAATAAATGTGATGCGATCGTGGAAAACCCGTCAGATGTCCGCTGGGCTGTTTTCAGGAAGATCAAAAAAATAGTTTGAATGATGTTTTTTTGTCATATTATTTTTTTCATTAAATTATTATTCTAGAACATCTTGTCTCTTATCTCTGAAAATATATTGGCAAAATTCTCTTGTTTACTGGAGAAAAGTAGCTATTTATTGTTGCAAGCTGAAAATACTCTCTCAAATGCGATCATTTCTCTGACGTCCGGCGAAGGGAAATGGTTCTCACTGCAGAACATGAAATCCACGGGGAGGAATCGGATCCAGATCCAACTCCTCCCACCTTACATTCACCAAAACCTACTCAACTCCGCCCCCTGATCCCTAAACCCAACCCTAATCCTACCCATCTCCACCCCTTGGATCTTGATCCGACTCTTCCCAGTGGTTCGCATGTACTGCATTGAGAAGCTACTGGGCGGAGGTGCAAAAAAAAAAAAAAAATCGCCCATACCTGTCCGTCTCTTAACATTACAAAGATAGTTTACCTATCAAAAAAAAAAAAAAAAAACAATCTGCTAATTCCTGGGGATGGAATTATGCCATAATAGACATAGTATATTATTTATACACATAAAATATGTGATATGAAAAAAAAGCAATAAAAATGTAGTGCCAAGCATCCTGCTAGTGGGACGGTGACAGTTAAAGGTGCTCTAAGCGATGTCACACGTTTTTTAGGCCCAAACATTTGTTGTCACATACAGCAAACATCTCCTCACTATCCTCTAGCTGCCTGTCCCCTAAACACAGTGTAAAAAAAATGCGGTCTATGCAGACAACCCAGGCTCCACAAATGGCAACAAAAACAAACATTGGCAACCTGCTCCACGAAACATAACAAACTGTTCCAGCCAATAACTGACAAGAAGGCCCTGGGGCTGGGGTTTGGGTGGTCAGTGCAGATGAGGAGGACGGAGGTTCTATCTAGCCTCCGTTTTGTTTGAAAATACTTTAAACGTCAACAAGAAGTCGCTTCACCCGACATCGCTTTGAGGACCTTTAATTAAACCTGTTTTTTTTTTCTTCAAAATTCCATCCCTGAAAATCATAGCGATCAGCCAACTTCAGATAAACATAAATTTTACTACCAACTAGATGAAAAAAAAAACAGATTTGGAAAGGGCTTGATACCAGCTTCCATATGAAATATGTAATAGATTTCACCATGTGGTGGGTTTTCCAGGATCGCATCACAAATGATGATTGAAGGAGATCCATGTACGGGCCAGGGAAACATCCAGTTCATGAGAGCATTAGAAAAAGAAAATGAGAAAAAAAAATGCAAAGAGCGCCTCCCCAATAATTTAATAATATGTCAAGCAAAAATCAAAAGAAAAAATGAAAATGCTTTAGGAAAATGAAAACAGTTTTAGCATTATTAGGATTTCTGCAGTGTTACATTCAGTGGCATCATGCACCTATTTCTTTAAAGGGGAACCAGTGGCAGTTCTGTTTGCTTGGTGCCCTAGAGGAGTCCAGGCATGACCAAAGGAAAAAAAACTGTCTCTAGTGGTACAGGATTTTTTCAGTGTGAAAGTTGATCACTTTAAAATCTTGACACACACACACAGGTTTCCATGTTTTGTGGGGACTTTCCGTAGATGTGATGATTTTTATACTGTCCAAACTGTATATTCTATCCCTTACCTACCCCTCACAGAAAATGTTCTGTATTTTTACATTTTCAAAACACTTAAAGGTGCAGTGTGTGAGTTTTAGCTATTTTTAGCTGAGGATCAAGGGTCTTAAAGGGTTAGTTCACCCAAAAATGAAAATTCTGTCAGTATTTACTCACCCTCATGTTGTTCCAAACCTCTATGTGTTTATTTGTTCTGCTGAACACAAAGGAAGATATTTGGAAGAATGTTTTAACCAAACAGATCCCATTCCCCATTGACTACCATAGTATGTATTTTTTCCTACCATGGTAGTCAATGGGGAATGAGAGCTGTTTGATTAAAACATTCTTCCAAATATCTTCCTTTGTGTATAGCAGAACAAATAAACACATAGAGGTTTGGAACAACATGAGCGTGAGTAAATACATATAGAACTAACCCTTTAATATATATTATAATATAGTAATCAGCTGATTGTCTCACTTCAGGAAGTGAAAGTAAGACTATGCTGCCACTTTCGGGTGTGCATATGGCATTTGTCGAGTCAGATCCTGAGATGACGGCCATGCTTTCCCGGGCCGCAGCGAGCATCGGACTAGAGTGGAACCTTCCACCCTGTCCTGAGCGCTCGCTGCTGGATGATTGGTTTTTGAGATGAGATGAGATTGTTTTTTTTCCCAGATGTGCATTAGGAGATCTCGATATCCTTGAAGACCCCCAAGTCTTCCAGCGATCCCTCGTTGATCTCCTCCGCCCTTCCTTCCCTCGTCGGGGCCGCTGCCCATGAGTACACTGGGGTCCCCGGGTTGAACGCTTTGTTGTGATGCAACAGTGTTCTCAGAGTGCTTCTTCTTGGCTCGATCTTAAGCACCCGTTCGAAGCCTGTAGCTTTTCGTCTACACTTGTGGCGAAATTCTATAGTGCTACAGGACAACATTGTATGCCATGGCCATTGTATGCTATGGCCACTGCATGCTATGGCCATTCTGCTGGTCTACCAGACCCAGATCCTCACAGACATGCACAAGGGCGGGCTGACCCACGGCTCTTCAAAGAGCTGCGTGCCGCCACTCAAGTTGCTCCCCGAGCGACGAAAGTGGCCGTACGCTCTCTGGATCAGGGGCCACTCCTTCCCCTGGTGGAGGGCCAGGGGTTAATACTAATTCTCAGAAAGAGCTGACTCTCCCATCTCTGACCACACAGAGTTCTTGGACCACACGGTGCACCGCCCCCGAGCTGAGCACCCCTCGTCCTCCTCTGTCCCAGAGCCGGATGACAGTGTGCGCGTTCCTGGACCGTGCTGCTCTTATCCTCCTCTGTCGCCAGCCCCCTGGCAGAGCGAACCCCCGTGGAACATTCATCCTTTCCCTGGTCCTGCTATGCCATCCACATCTGGGCCAGTCATTCCACCTCGCTGCACCACCGATGGAAAGTCTGTGGTTCTTATGACCCCACTGGTACAGTCATTGGGAGCCTGGCTTGAGCTTCCCAACCTGTCCAGGCTAGGCTATGCGGACCATAGTTCAATTTCCATAGTTCATTGTCATAGCTTCCCTGCATGTTGTTGTAAAGACAGACGCCTCTACCATAGGCAGGGGTGCCATGTGCAATGGGCATGCTGTCGCGGGCTCCTGGACAGGTCCCCCAGCCTATGGCACATCAATTGCCTTGAGTTGCTGCCTGTACGTCTCGCTCTGCACCGTCTCCCGAGCCGTGCACAAGAACCAGCACGTATTAGTCCGAAAAGACAATACCACCACTGTAGCGTACATCAACCGTCAAGGTGGTTTACACTCCCAATGTATGTCGCAACTCGCCCGCCACCTCCTCATTCGGAGTCAGAAGCATTTGAGGTCCCTTCAGACCATTTATATCTCTGGAGCCCTGAACCGTGCAGCTGACGAGCTCTCCCGACTTCAGCTCCTCCCTGGAGAATGGCAGCTCCATCCAAAGTCGGTTTAGCTGATTTGGGACCAGTTCGGCGATGCACAGATAGATCTGTTTGCCTCTCACGACTCGACCGCACAGCTGGCTGTGGGGCCGCAAATACGTGTTTCCCCCAGTGAGCATTCTTGTGCGCAAGGTCAGGGAGGACGAGAAGGTCATTCTGGTCGCGCCGTACTGGCCCACCCGGACCTGGCTCTCCGAACTTGTACTCCTCACGACAGCACCTCATTGGCCGATTCCTCTGAGGAAGGACTTCCTTTCTCAGGGACAGAGCACCCTATGGCACCCTTGTCCCCATCTTTGGAACCTCCACGTGTGGCTCCTGGACAGGACAAGGCAGGTTTGAGTACCCTATCCCCAGCGGTGGTGGCTACCATCATTTCCGCTAGAGTGTCTACACGAGACACGTCTACGCGTTGAAGTGGAAACTCTTCATCAACTGGTGCTCTTCTCACTGAGAAGATCCCCGGAGATGTTCAATCAGTGTCGTGCTTTCGGTGCCCCCGGAGGAGGCAGACCCAGCCTTGGCACTGCTCTGCCCAAGCTTTAGAATGTAGCGCTGTCTTAGCTTGCCGTCCAGCAGAGGGCGGACAAAGATGAGCCGCAACAGCTTCTTCTACTAGACTAGAGGAAGAAAGTGGTATCCTCTGTCTTTAGCACCATCCACCACGGAGAATGCTGCTGAGACAGAGTTACGCAGTCCCTTTTTCAAGAAACACCCATCCAGTCGGTTGTGCGCGGGCACCGGCCGCTCAAGGTAGGGTCTCGCCACGGCCTGTGAGAGCAGTAGCATCAGCTTAGATTCGATGCTGGCCCAGTTCCCTGATGACTCGCGGGCAGGGGGGTGGGGGGGTGGGGAGTGGGGGTTCACGGAGCTCGCCCAATCCTCACTGTCCGACGCAAGCATAGAACAGGCCTTCTCTACAGATGCAGCTATCTCGTCGTCACTATTGCTGGAAGCAGCAGCGGCCGTTGTCCGTCGGTGAGCGACTCAAGTGAAGCTGACGGGAAAACAGCTGCCATCAGGATATAAAAGCCGCAAAGCATAGCAGGTACAGCAACTGAAGGCTGCGAGATGGAAGGCCAGCGGCATTAGATGCAAAGGCTCGTCCCGCAGAAGGCTTTTCTCAGATGGCGCGGCTTCTTCACTCCAGATCAAGTGATGCGTGAGCTTCGCTAAAGAGATGAAAAATCTTATTATATCAGCCCATCAAGCTATATTTACAGGCCCAGGCCACGCCCACTTTGCCGGGAGGTGACTTAGTGGGCGCGAAGCGCCCCCATTGGATCTGACTTCACCAAGGGACTCTCTCGATAGCATGCTGCAGTTGCCGCAAGACAGCCAATAGGCATGCAAGCCGTCTTCCCTATGTCTGCATGCTGCCGAAATGTGTTTTACATTAATTCAAAATTAAGGATAATCTTTGTCCTCAATATCTTGTGGAAAAAGGTTTTCCCCTAGCGTAAGATATGATGCAGTATGAGAGAACCTCTCGTAACAGAACTAAAAAGTACACTTGACACAGGACTGAGACTAAGACAAAATTTAAAAAATAGTTGACAAATTAGCACTATGTGTTAATAATAACTCCTTTTGAGATAGTGTGCAAAAGTTTGGGTAGTGATCAGGGGTAAGATTCTGTAATGTTTAAAAAAAAATCTCTTATCCTCACCCAGGCTGTATTGATTGATCCTGTTATAGAACTGTTTTTTATAGTAGTATAAGATTTAATGTACTGTATTCCTGTGATGGCAAAGCTGAATCATTACTTCAGTCTTCAGTGTCAAATGATCTTTCTGAAGTCATTCTAATATGCTGATTTGATGCTCAAGAAACATTTATAATTATTATTATTTTTATTATTATTATCAATGTTGAAAACAGTTGTGCTGCTTAATATTTTTGTGGAGGATTATGTGATTAATAGAAAGAACAATATATGTATATATGTATATTATGTATATATATATATGTATATATATATGTATATATATATATATTGTTGTAACATTATAAATTTCACTTTAATTGCTTTTTAGCTAAATAAAATTATATATTTTTTATCTTCCAGACCCCAAACTTTTGAATAAACCATAATGTAGTTCTTTTGTTAAGGATATGCAAACAAAATTATATTGGGTATATATTAAGTATTCACATTGTTGCACTGCCTTTTCCCAATTTAGTCAGATAAAAACCAATATGATAATGAGTATGATTGTTGTTACTTTATAAAAGTAATAGTGAATTTAATCAGATTAATCAAATATAATTTCATACTTCACATTTAAAAAATGTTTTGATACTGGGAAGAAATATGACCCTGACCTGAGATTCTTGAGATTCATCCATGTACTGAAATAGACTAGGAAACATTAACAGTGTAGACATCACTGGAGAGACTATGATGATACAAAAAAAAAACAAAAAAAACAAACACACACACAAAGGTTTACTCCCATTTGCACATCACACACGTGTAAACTGAAGATATCAATGACTACACCAAAGTAATCTACACAGAGTAAATCAAAGAGGTACACAGAGTAAAAAAGACTGAGGCAGGTTGAGGGAAAATGAGGAAATAAACCCATTTGGTAAAGAAGAGTGAGGTAGACAGGAAGAGAGGAATACAATTTCTGATCAAAAAGAGAGGAACACAATAGTTTAACACAGACAGAGAAGAGTTCTGGAAAAAAAGATGGTGTGTAAAGTGACGAGAAGAGGAGAGGAAGTGTTAATGAGGTCGGAGAACTACTAATAAGAAACGAAATGGAATTAAAAAGTGACTAATGAAAGTGTGTGTGCTTCCTATGACTGTGTGTGGGGCATTTATGTGTATAGTGTATGTGTGTGTGTGGAGACACTAATGGAATGTTTTAGATCCACTTGTAGGACATACAGAAGAGAAACGCACACCCAAAAATACTCTAGAGCCAGACATAAAAATAAAACGAAAAAGCCCATTTTCAAGAAGCACTTTTGTTGCCCATATTCACCACTTAATAAAACATGGCGACCATCACAGTTTCCATATGGCAGCTTGTATAAAACTATTCCCAGGCAAAAAAACATAAAAAAAAGTATCTCTTAAAGTGACAAAAGAGTGTCAGAATGATCATTTTTTTCTGCAAACAAATCCCATTGCAGTTTATATTTCACCTCTTTTGAGATTGCTTCTTTCCAGATATTGCAGAATCTCCACTGTTATGATGCGAGAGAAAGGCTAATACT
This sequence comes from Cyprinella venusta, assembly GCA_038021265.1. Taxonomy (NCBI): domain Eukaryota; kingdom Metazoa; phylum Chordata; class Actinopteri; order Cypriniformes; family Leuciscidae; genus Cyprinella; species Cyprinella venusta. Next base: position 19,788,284 of record CM075874.1, on the reverse strand, counting down.
CATCTATAACAATCCTTTATCATTAAGTTCGAGTTTGAATGAGGAAACATGTTTTTCAAGACACTTTGACCATATATAATGTCCTCGATTCCACATCTACATTTGCAGACAGGATAGACAGGTGCTTTTTGCATCCCCAAATCTTTGAGCTGCACTAAGCGACTAGCAAACTAAAGCCCTGCCCAAACACTCCTGTTTCCGCAGGGCAGTGGTACAGTCTAGCAGAGTTGGACTTCTATGTTGTCATAGCAACAAGTCCCATAATTCTGCCAATAGAAAGTCATTACAATCACTATCAATAGTAAAATAAATCACATACAACACTCTTTCTCTCTCTCTCCATCTAGAAATATTCAAAACATGATGCAGTTCACACATACAATAACTTGAATACACCTGTTCTAGGTTTTTAATTAAAATTAATTTTGGGGAGCATTGAGCCAAAAATGTCATGATACAACTATCCTGATATCATAGTGAAGAAACATTATGGTAGAAAAAAAATTCATTATTAAGGAGCTTGGCTATAATGAATAGTAAATAAAATATAACAGGAAATTATAGAGGACCCTGCAAACCCACATGACGGTAGCCTGACTACATCTCAATTTCAGTTCGCTTCTGTACTCAGTCTGAGATAGCGACCTATCTCTCAGTTTTCCTCCAGCCTGAAAACCAATCAACGAACAGAGGACGGGCTGAGAGCCGTGATGAGCAGAGTTTAAGATTATATTTTAGGTAAGGGAAAACGACCACAGATACGGAGATACAGGATGCAATTTGCTCTGTTGTGATATTCCCGGCATTTGCAAACTGAAGAGTGTTTGTTAAACATTTTGAATGGAGGTGATGTTTAAGTTGGAGAGAGAGGTGATTGCATTATGTGATTTGCTTGTGGATAACCAATGATTTTATAACCCAGTTATAACAATTATAAATTTTATAATTTTTTTTAAACTCATAGTGCAACAAAAATAGCTTACTATTTACTTGATAATTACATCACATGACATTTTAGTATCATTATGTTTTCCTAAACCCATGAAAACAATAGGAATACAAAGAGAACATTTCTAAAAAGTTTTTTAAACTAGAGTTTTAAAAGACATTTCCTTTTCTTTATCATGGACATGCTTATTTTGTCATTGACATGTAAGTATTGTCATTATTGTATTGTGTATTGTATAGTGTTTGTGTGTGTGTATGTAATTGAGAGAGACAGTCAAGAGTGAGAGAGAGATAGAGAGAGAGAGATAAAAATCTTGAAAAAAATCTCAAAACTAAAATAAAAAGAACTGTCACGTCAAGTTAACCACGCTTCTCTGTAGTTTCCAGTAGTCTGGTAGGATATTTAGAGACAGAGAAATTGACAGTGTGTGAACAGGGAAAAAAAAAAATCAAACAGAACAACAGAGAGTAGAATGAAATGAGAGAAAGTGGGCTTTACTAACAGATATTTACATCTGCAAACTCAATATCAAAATAAACACACTGCTAAACCATTGCTCTACACCACCTGTCAAACCTTCCTCAAGCACAGAGACATAAAGGCTTGTGATTATAACAAGAAATACCTGGGGTTTACATTAAAATATCATCATCATAGAATTATAGGAAGAACAATGGCAGTCCTAAAACAGCCTAAAAGCTGAACAAATGTGCCATCCCAAAACACACAAGAGGATTCATCCGAAAAACACTGTTTGCATGTTTAGATTTCTAGAAATAAGATAACGAGAAGGAAAATACATCTTTAGACTGTCCCCTGCCACTGTGGGTGTGAAACCTCTGTGCTATTTGTGTGTGTGGGTGTGTGTGTTTGTACCATAATTCCTGTGAGCAAACACACTCCCTTGCCACAGTAGGTGTGAGGCACCATGTCTCCATATCCAATGGAGAGGAAGGTGATGGAGATGAGCCACATGGCACCCAAAAAATTACTGGTCACATCCTGAGCATCATGGTACCTGAGAGAGAAATAAAGAAGCAGCAGTTCAGTCTGGAAAGATTTGATTTTTGAAAGCAACTTTGAACAAGGTTCTGGCTGTGGAAGGTGTGGCGAAGCAATAACTGGTTGTGAAATAAGCACAAATATCACTTCAAAGTTTTCACATCAAATTATTTCATCTGTTTCCATCTTAATCTGATCTGTAAAGCACTTTGAAGGAAATTCTAGAAAGTCTAAGTGTTTGCCCAGAGGCCTGTCGAGAAACTTTGAGACGGTACTTAAATGTTGGTTATATTTTTGATGCAGCAAAAAAAAAAAAAAAAAAAAAAAAACCCCTTTTCTTATCCTCCCTCCCCAAGAGGGTCTCAATAATGGCAAACCAATACAAATCCAAAACCAAACATGGGATAAAAAATAAATAAAAGAAAACTTAATAAAAGAAAAACAACAAAAGAAAACATGTTTGTAGCCCATCTTTCCATCCTACTCGTATCTTCAGTCAAAGTTCACTCGAGTTCAGTCAAAGTAACAACATTAAAGGTGCAGTATGTACTATAATACTGACAGTTAGCGGTTGAAAGCTGTGCTGTTATCGTTATAGCTGTGATGTGAACTTTGTTATTCTTTAATATTGAAAATGATTTTTAGAATTATATCTTTATCGGTACCTTTATCGTTATTTGCTGTGAATGTACCTTTAAGGAGACACAACATGAACGAGTACAATTGTAAGTTGATCAGGTAATCTACAAGGTTTATATTTTATTTTTAGGTCAGGTCAAATTTTGATCTCTGTCCCAGATCATTTGCTGGATTGCAAGGTTGTAATACACTGGGTTTTCCGCCAACTGACAACCGGTGGTGTTAAAATAGGCTACTATAGGGAAAATTGGGAGTGGGCAGAATCCCACAGACCAAAACAAAACAGACATTCCGGCACAGAATGCCTTTCAGAGAAGAATAACTGCCTGTAGCATAGTTTTTCAGAGAAAAAAGTATATATACAGTATATATATATATATATATATAGTATTTGAAATATATTATGGTTCTTCATGTTTTAGTACCGTCAAAAAATTGCAAACAGCACCTTAATAAAAAGGTATGACATTTAATACTATTTTGATGAATACAGATATTTTCCATTTTGAAAAATAAATGCTTTCACAAATTCTCTACAGAGCACTTTGAAAGAGAGAGCAGGCGTATTAAAGACTCACTGGAGCTCAATATGACACTAACACCACCAAGGTCATACTGTAGGTTTGATTCCCAGGAAAACCAAAAACTGATCAATAAATACGTAAACAATGTGATTTATTTTTTACTAACTTGAACAAATGAATTAAGCAGAATAAGATCACGAATGTGTATTAAGAACATGAATAAAAACAATTTCATGTTGACTGCAACAGAAGAAAATCAAAGTCTTTTTTTATTTATTTTTACGGCACCATCAATTTCTTTAAGTCCTGTTAAGGCATAATAGTAACTTCCCGAGAATATAGTTCACAAAACAAGATCATCCAGTCAGGGGGAGGCCTAAAGCCCACTGTGTGCATGCCAGACTGAGTAAGAGCAGCATACAGCCTGCAGGGAAACTCCTCCTCTGGAAAGGCCTTTAACGTGATGACTTTGAGTGCAGTGCATATAAATAGACCAGATCCCTGTAGGATCATCTCACAACGACTCTATCCTGATCATATGTGGCAATTCAAATGTGCAAACCATCACTCATATGCTGCTCGAGCCTACCCCTATCAAAACAATCATCAAACCTCATGTCCCCAGTCCAGGGAACACTCAAAATTTTAAAGCGTATACCCCGAGACTAACACACATCTAGAGTTTGTAACTATGACAACATGCCTGGCAGAGTCGGAAACACCCACTCACTGGCCTGAGGGCTTAGTTTATCCCGTGACCCTTTTAAGATGCAACATGGGAAATCTGATGATGCACGTCGCAATTGGCTGCTGCCCAGAGTGCATATGTGTCTGGAAAAAGGGGAAAGCTGTTTAGATAGACAGGTCTTGGGTTTCAGAAACAAGGGTGTGAATGAAAGTGCTCCTTTTCTCTCTCTTTCTCCCTGGGCTCTCTCAGAACAGCAGACGTGTAAGAGGTGTAAGACGTGTAAGAGCAAGTGTTCGCACACGCCAGTGTTGTCATCCAGGCAGTGCCACTTATTGGTGGGGATTCAGGTGAGTCCTCATTAAGCATTAGAAACTTGACAGCGTCTAGACACAATGGCGCAGTTCCAAACACAATGATTTATTTCTTCATACTTCCTCACGCTCGTTCTCTCTCTCACCTCTCACACACTCTTACGGTCCAGGCAGCGATGATCCACAGGGAGATGCTGAAGACTAGCAGCACCGTGCCTGGGCATATGGTCATCAGGGTCTTCATCACAAACCGTGTGTTAAAGTGCACCTGTAAAGAGAAAAACAACCAGTCGTGTGATTCCTTTCATTTCGGATTTTACTGTAACAGTAGATGAAGTTACACAACAAGTTGCAAGAAGCTTTACCTGATGGATATGATCAGTTTTAATTAGATTTGAATTTTATATACATTATATACAGTGGGGAGAACAAGTATTTGATACACAGTCGATTTTGCTGTCAGTTGTTCTGGCGGCTTCTTCTTCTACCTGGGTTTCGGCACCAGTGTAAAGAAGTTGCAGGTTCAGGATGTGTGGATGGAAGAAGACAAGGGGTCGGTGAGACTAAACCTGGCCCCCCTTACCATAAACACACTACGCCATCAAGGATTAAAATCCTGCAAGGACCATCCCAACTGTGAAGCATGGAGGTGGAAAAATCATTCTGTGGGGATGCTTTTCTGCAAAGGGGAAAGGACGACTGCACCGTATTGAGGGGAGGATGGATGGGGCCATGTATCGCGAGATCCTGACCAACATCCTCCTTCCCTCAGTAAGAGCATTGAAGATGGGTCGTGGCTGGGTCTTCAAGCATGACAATGACCCGAAACACACAGCCAGGGTAACTAAGGAGTGGCTCTGTAAGAAGCATCTCAAGGTCCTGGAGTGGCTTAGCCAGTCTCCAGACCTGAACCCAATAGAAAATCTTTGGAGGGAGCTGAAAGTCCATATTGCCCAGCAACAGCCCTGAAATCTGAAGGATCTGGAGAAGGTCTGTATGGAGGAGTGGGCCATAATCCCTGTTGCAGTGTGTGCAAACCTGGTCAAGAACTACAGGAAACGTATGATCTCTGTAATTGCAAACAAAGGTTTCTCTTTACCAAATATTAAGGACTGTTTTTCTGATGTATCAAATGTTTATGTCATGCAATAAAATGCAAATTAATTACTTAAAAAAATCATACAATGTTATTTTCTGGATTTTTATTTTAGATTTCGTCAATCACAGTTGAAGAGTACCTATGACAAAAATTACAGACTTCGACATGCTTTGTAAGTGGGAAAACCTGCAAAATCGCCAGTGTATCAAATATCTGTTCTCCCCACTGTGTGATAAACATAATATACACAGTACCAGTTAAAAGTTTGGAAACATTACTATTTTTATGTTTTTGAAAGAAGTCTCTTATGCTTATCAAACCTACATTAATTTGATCAAAAACAGAAAGAAACAGTACTATTGTGAAATATTATTACAATTTAAAATAATGGATTTCTATTTAAATATACTTAAAATATAATTTATTTATGTGATGCAAAGCAGAATTTTCAACATCATTACTCCAGTCTTCAGTGTTACATGATCCTTCAAAAATCCTTTTAATATTCTGATTTGATATTAGCTATTATCGATGTTAGAAACACAATATTTTTTTTGGAAATTGAGATATTTTTTTCTGGATTCATTGATGAATAAAATGTTAAAAAGAAAAGCATTTATACAAAACAGAAATCTTTTCTAACAATATATATATATGATATTGATCAAACTAAAAAGTAAAACTTAACAGTATATATTTTAAGATAGCTTCTATATATTACAAGCAAATAAATGCAAAAATATGTTTTGCACAGTAAAAAATTTAATGTTATTATATGCATTTTCTCTAAAAAACAAGCTTCTGTAGTGTTGAGTTGGGTCCCAATAGTCCCTATGGTGATCTTATTCATTTTAAGACCATCAAAAGATCATGTGTGACCTTAAATGTGTCCCACCGGTTGCACTAGGAAGTTAAAACAGCTGTTGTAGATCAAAGGTTGTTCAGTTTCTTCGTTCAAAAGTAAAGACTGTGACCTGAAATACTATAAATTATGTGAAATACTGGGTGTCCTGACTGAAATTTACAACAAGCCCTTCAATGTTTTCATTATCAGGTCAGATTGATTCTAATTCACTTCTTCTCCAAGGCATTGTTGCCATTGTTTGTTTGTACTCAATTTCATCTATAGTTTATTGAAAACAATGTTCATCATCGTCATTATTATTATTGATTTGTGTTTCTGAAAAGTCAGATAAAGGGCAGCTCTCCAGAGGGAAGGCGGAGATCTCTGAGCTAAGATGGGCCACACGATCATTAATGATAAAACAGCACATGAGAGGAAAGAGAATTTGCATTTACATCTCTTTGAAACAAGAGCTTCTCTCAAAGGACAAAGTGATTACCCTCTACAATCACCCATTCAAATTAAAGTAAATCAGGACTCTTTTCCCCTGTTTTGGATCATTTCAATGGCACTGAAGGACAAAACTCAAACTTTGAACTATCAACCACTTGACAGCCACGGCAGTCATTCTTCAACCTCTCTTAAGCACAAAGCTGAAGAGATACACAATATTCAGAGACATCAATCATCCATCTAAAGGGGAGCAGAGATAAACCTGCTTGAAAAAAAAAACACAGCCATCAATCATAAAATCCATTACAACAGAATATTCATCAGTCACATCAACTGACACCGAGCTGTGATGCTGCATCCTAACAATGCAAAAACAATTAGATTAAGCTCCTGTCCAACACTGACCTTCAAAATAAGGTTCGTCTCAATACTAGTTCACTCTGACCAAACAAATGCCACACACCAAATAGCAAGTGGGTTTAGTTGGATCCAGGGGAGTAACTAAGTAAATGTAGCAACACTACTAGCACAATAGCTTAGCTGTTATAATAATGTTTATAGCTTTTCTAGAAACAGGCCACTTTTTCAGTGGTACACTATGTGCAGTACAGTATCACCATAGAATAACAAAGTCATTATGTCACATTGCGTAGTACACTAAGCATTACAGCTGAGCCAACTAAATAATAATCAAAACCAGGTCCTCTGCATTGATTTGATTCGTTTTAGTGATCAGTTTATTCATAAGGTGCATGTAAATCATCTGGTTCCAAAAGAAACTATTCTCAGATTTTAGTGCCTAAGGGCATTTGCAGCCTTTTTGCCTTTTTTAATTATTGTTTTATATGTTTTCAACTAATTTAAATTGGTGTTTATTTAGGGCAAACTTACCTGTAAATTTAGCTTGTAGTCAAGATTCAGCAAATTTTGTCTGATATTTTGTCTGATAAAATTAAGATTGATTGAATAATTCATTGATTGACCATTGACTTTCATTGTATAAAGAAAAAAAATCTATGGAAGTTAATAGGGTCAATCAGGTTCTTCAAGAAAAAAGAAACTTATACAGGTTTAGAAAAGCTTGCGGTGAGTAAATGATGACAGAATTTAAATATTCCTTTAAGTAGCTTCAATGTTGTCAATTGATCATTTTTTCTTATGGATCTTGAAACTGAGGTCTGAGGAAACTGAGGATGCTTGGAGGTAAAACAAAAAGTCTAAAGAAAAATAATTCAGAAAAGACAGTTCTGTTTCTCTTCCCATTTATACAGCTAACCGTTCTCGAATGGTGGGTAGTCAACTTGATAGAAAGTCAAAATTTTCAAGATAACATTTATTACAAAATTATAATATTCATATTTTTACAAGTCAAATGGGTCTGTATACATGAAAATATCAGCCTTTGTAAAGGGATCATTATATTTGAAAGTCCAAGGAATTGAAACCCTTAGCTTATCTGACTATTAGACTGTAGTGTAACTAATTTTAATTTTTAGCTGCTTGCAGCGGTTTTAAAGTAGCTTCCCAAAAACTGTCTGGATCAGTGTTAACCCTGTTGCTGTTTTGTAGGTCAGTGTGAACCAGCAGAATATTTAAACTGTCAGTAAAGCTGAAAGGTTCATCTTTCTCAAGAGACTGAACAAACCACATAAATCCACACAAAACCTCGCAGAAAACCACAGGCCTCGATGCTCATGACTGTCCACATAAAAGGGAACTAAAACATAAAGAGGATCTGTTTATTGAATCTGGGCGCAAGTGGGTCATTGAAGATAGACAGGAAGGGAAAAGCTGACCAGCTGATGAGGTTTGGACTAGTTGGTCTATAATACCTGAAGAAAGCTAGCTGTTAGCATTCCCAATCATCTCAATGGCAGTTGCTTGGATAGCGCAGAACCCTCCAGAAGTATGTGATTTCATGCTTTTAAGAGACCTTCGAACAGGAATCAGGCGATGTGTTACTTGCAAATATATACAATGCTATCAACCAACAGAGGCTACTGGAACCATTCTAACTAGCCAAAAGAATGTAAACAGCAAAAAACACACACTCAAAAACAAATGCTACACATATAATTAACACCCTAAATTCTTTGTTTTGAATCATTGAGTTGACCTCTGACCTTGTTGAGTGCCCCTATGCTGCGGGAGGAGGCGTCGGTGAAGAGCTTGCTATGTAGCAGCATGACTCTGGCGATGAGGTAGAGTCTAAGGAACATGGGTACAGACAGGACCATGTCTAGATCTGCCTCCGCCTGCGAGGGAGCGTAGGAGAAGGCCAGCCGTGCCCGCCACATAAATTTGAAGTCCCCCGGCACCGGGTGAACCGCAGAAACGATCAGCTCCAGAGAGATGAGCAGCACTCGCTCCATGGTCATGGCGATCCGCCAGTCGTCCGCACCATTGTCAATGACGAAGAGCTGAAGGGGAAAAGTCAGAATGGGAATGTTAAACAAAGCAAAGTGAGCACAGTTTCCCGTAAAACCAATAAAAACCAAACCCCCATAAAACTGTATATATATAGATCAAATCAAATCCAGAATCCTGCTAGAATCCAAAAATGGCTTTTCATTTGAGGTATGGCTATGTAATATATGTTGAAGAAAATAGTTCTTTTATATGTTCTTTTATATTATGCATTTGTTCTTGTTTTTAAATTGTTTTTCTGTTTGTGTGTGTGTGTGTGTGTGTGTGTGTGTTGTTTTTCCTGAGTAGCATCCTTTAACCAGCTGATTGATGGCTCTGCCTGTCTTCATTGGATTGGATGGCACTGATTGCAGCAGGTTTAAAACCATCTCTTCCGCTCTTCAAGGAGCTGCTGTGACTTCGGCCCGGTCACGCTTCTCCTGTCTCCCCACCAACAATGTTATTGTTATATGAGTGTTATATATTTTAAGAAGTGTTGGTGTAACGTTCGCACTGTTTTGATAGTGTATTTAGGTTAATCAATTGGATTCTTCTTTGATCTCTCGAGGGAAGATATTTAGTTTTTTTATGATGACCTTTTTTCAATATCTTAATAATAAATAATAATATCTTAATAATAAAATGTTTATCGTATAACCGTGGTTTTTGTTTGTTTGTTTGTTTGTTTGTTTGTTTTTTTTAGTATGTGAATTTATTTTCTTTTTTCTTATCTGAGCACTGGGCGGAGAGTCATGTTATATTTTTCTACTTTTTCTTTTTATTTATCGGGACTTAACCCTAGGTTATAATAGTACACATACACTAAATCATAATGTGCAGTTGCTAAAAAAAAAAAAAAATCCAGAGGAAACTCATTGCTCAAATTATCATACTCTATCATGTGCATACTAATTTTCTTCTGGATTTTAGAGCAAAACAAAAGAAACAAAATACATCTAGTGTATTATTTGATTATTTATAACTAATTAACTTAAAACTTGGCTTAATATATATATATAGATCTAATGTCAAGAGTAAAATCTCATTGGTCAAAAATCCTGTTCCACTTCTAAAAGCCAGAAGAGAATTAGCAGGGCCATGTATGAAAATGAACAGAGAACAAAACAAGAAATTACTCATAAACAATAATTTCAAACCTAAATGTATTCATAAATCAAAAAGCGCTGTTCAAAAAACGTACAGTATATTAGAAATTCCCTTCCTGATTTTAAGACCAAACAGCTCTAATAAATAAAAAATGTTCTTGTGTTGCATTGCAGTATTTTTACTTTAAGCAAAGAGACTAATTGCTTGTCAAGCCAAGCTACTTAGGACATGCGAATAAAAAGAGAAAAAAAAACTAACGTTATATAACAACTTAAGACTAACAATTCATCATCCATTTAATCAAAAAACTTCAATTACAAATTAATAATTCAGATTACCTCATTAGAACAACTAATAAATAGAGCTGCCGTACGACTAACTGAATGAGTAAAGTGTTTTCTCAGAAGCAGGCAGGAGGCGAAATGAGAGGGAAAAGGATTGATGAGTCCCACAATGAGAACACGCTCAGATAGTCATTTTATCCTGCCAGGAACGCCAAACAGACAGCAATAAGCAAACAGAATTCCGCTGGCATAATGTGCACTGACAGTTAAATGACTCTCTCTTTCTCTCTTCCCAACGCAACTTCATGTCAGGCGGTATATCAGCAGAGCCTAACGATGGAACGGGAAGCTAATTGTGCTGGCTGGCGGTGTTAGATGTGTTTAATGTTAATTGTAAGTGTTAGATTGGCGAGGTTTGTTTAATTGATAAGCAGAAGGCAAGCAGGGTTTTCCCCACTGAGACATACACACATCCACACACACACACCCACACACACAGGAGGGGTTGCAAATGATTATACGGGAATCCTGAGAACTCATGAATGAAGTCGGATATCTCTTCTGCTATATATCTATGGCACTCTTGCCTATATTCATCGCGAGGTTGTGTCACAGCACAACAGGTCTTTCTGGCATCTGAAAAAATTGTTTTGTTTGTCTAATTGCTCATGCACGTGTGCGTGCTTGACTCTGTGTGTGCGAAGGGCACAGAGCATGTCGTATGCCTGTAAAATGCGCATGTTTTTTTTTTTTCTTCTGGAAAAGCCAGCTTCGTCATGGTGACTGTTGCCTAGGCGACAACATCAAAGACCAGCCAAGCTTAATTAGGATCCCCTGGTGAGAGAGGGAGAGAATGACTATGTGTTTGTGTGTGTGCAATCACAAAAGAGAGCGAGAGCATGAGAAAAGTGAGAGGGAGCGAGATAGAAAGGAGGTGAAAGGCAGGGAAAGAAGCCGAGAAAGAGAATGAATGTGCGGGAAAAATACACGCGTGTGGGTGGGTGGATGGAGAAGGAAAGAGAATGTGTGAGAGTGTGTATGAGAGTGCATGTGAATCTGTGAGAGGTTTGTCTGGATGGGTGTATGATTTATGAATAACGGTTGACGAATATGGGTCTTTATGACTGATATTGACATCTACAGTGGACTGCGGCTGATTCAGTGTTTGGTTTATTGTAAATAATATGGAGAATGAGTCAGAATACTGATGAACTCAAATTAAAAACTTATTTAACACATATTACACACAAAAAAATATTTTAAAAAATATCATTTGATAATTAAATGTTTAATCATTTTATGAACACTTTTTAAGAAAGTTTTTAATGCAAAATTCACTATAAAATAACTGGGAAAAGATAAATATTAAATATTATTGTTATAATGATATTAAGTGTTTATTAAATGTTTCAACTTTTAGTAAACAGCAATGATACATTACATTGATGACAAATTGAATTCACACAATTATTATTCTCAACACATTTGAAAAATATTGTTTATCATTAGAATGTTAATTTAAGGTTACATTTTTTAAACTTTTAAACACATTCAATTGATTAAATTAAATAAAACACTTATTTAAATTTAAAATTACAAAATTAACAAAACATTTTGAAAGCGGTTAATGTTCATTAAAGGTTAAAATGTTGAAACATTTTATGAATATTAAATTGATCAAAGCAACATTTATTTCACTAAAGAATAAAATTCACTAAATTAACTGAAAACATCATGTTTAAACATTTAATAACAATAAACAATAATAAAAACAGGTTTAATCACGTTATGCTTAGTTTTATTTTAGTTTTATTTATAGTTTTTATTAAAGGTGCAAAATACTAAATTCAGCTGATAGATGATGACATAATGACATAAAATGACTTGAAAGCTGAAACTTTCTGTCTTATTACAAAAAAAAAACAAAGCACAAAGATGTTTGAGATTATTAGAAGGGCAATACATTGGATGAGCAACAAATAATGTTTGGTGTAGGGAAGTGGTGTACAGTACGCTATTTTTTAACTGTTAATGTGTTATTGTCAAGTTAACTTGCAAAATTCAACACAAAAAAGTTTTTCTTCACACACAGAAGTAGTTCAGAAACGTTTACCACCTCCTTTTGATTGACACGATATAATCGGCCCTAATCATCGGCTGATTTTAAACAATCGCCGATTATTTTTTCATACATTGGTGAATCTCTAGTTTTTATTCATATTTTGATTTTTTTTCCTGTTTTAAAGTAAAATGTTTTAGTAATTTTGTTGAGTGTTTTGTCATTTTTATTAGTTTTATTTCAACCAGAAATAATTTTTTTTTCCTATGGTTTTAGTTAGTAAACCCTGGTTACGTTAATATCAACTCAAAATGTCCATATATCGGCTCAAAACAGCCAAATATCATGCTATAGCCTATATATCTGTCTGGCTCCTTCCATATTTCTGATATTTCCTGAAAATCGTCACAATCTTTATCTGCAGATAATAAATGGTTCTCATTTCTGTAAAGCTAGCGTTTATGAGTAATTGTGGGAACGTTCCATGTAACTTTGAGGGGGAAAAAAAGAAATGCTAAAAATGCAGAAATCTCCTTTTTCTCCATCATCATCTCTCCCTTTCCTCCTCTGCATGTTACTCCTAATTCATCTCTCCACTACCTCACCCCGTCTCCCCATCACCCATTCAGTCGTTCTTTTTTGGGCCAAATCACCACCAGGATATGCTGAATAATTAAATTCCATTAGTTAAGGTAATCAGTCAACATGAGTGACTGGACCGAGCTGCCTCTCTAAACCCATCAGAGAGAGAGAGAGAGAGAGAGAGAGAAACCCAGAACCTCCCAACAAATGAGGGCCAGAGCCAATTAGGAAAAATTAGGGAAAGAAAGGAAGGATGAAAAGGAGAGCAGACAGCAAAATGATGAACGAGAGAAAGAGAAAAATGCAGAGGCTAGAGAAAAAGGGAAATCCAGGAGGAAGACGTATACATACACACTGCACACAATCACATTACATACTAATACTAATACATAATAAGTCCCGGCTAACATTGTATGATTTTTTTCTGTCTTTTATCATTGTTGCTTGCCAGATTATATATACAACCCAAGTGAGATCTTAAGTAAAAGTCAAGGCAGACATCAACTGTCTTTATGTCAGACTGCGTGATGCGTCATGCACAATTCCACAGACTTTAGTCAACTGACAGCTTTGGGCAGTCAGAGACTGTTCTGACATCCTAACTCACAACTGAAGTGGTTCTGCACAAACCCTGGCAAACCTGTAATGATGGCAATAATTGCCAGAAATCGGCAAAGAAATAGGCAAATAAAGAAAGAAAAAAATGTGTTGACTGCTATCAGAGGGGAATACTCCAGTGGGTCGGAAAGTAGAATTCCTGCCATATGTTTATTCCACCCATGACCTCAGCCAGCTGATTTCTATCTTCTGGCTGAAAAACTGCAAGTTAGCAAAATATTGAGGAGAGCTTTTACTTTCTGAACCTGGACTTCACACGTCTGACTGCTATGCTTATTCTTCTTAGCAAACTCAAGGTATTATACGAAAAACTTATTGAAAAAATTATAAATGTTGCCTAAAAATAGGTACTAAAATTACAAAAAAATAAATCTATATTTTTAAAAAACAACTAGTAAAAAAGACAAAATCAATTAAAGTTAAACTAAAATTAAAAATGAAAACCGAAAATATAAAAATAAAAGCTAATTCAAAATATTAAAATAGGCTATAAAAATAATACTAAAATAACACACATAACAACATTAATGTGGGTTATATTTATAATTGGACACTTGATGTGTCTTTACCAAGCAGCAACTTTCACTTTTGAATCCAACACGGAAGTGACTTAAACTGCAATTCCCTGCTGGCCGCTAGAAGCAGGCTACAAAAGAGAATCAATCCCATATGCCCCCCATGTTAAAATGGCCAACTTTACAGCAGAAAAGCCTGGTACAAAAGCACAAATAGTGCTTTTGGTCTAAATAGCTGAATTTTCCCTTCATGACAACTGTAAGGGAAGTGACGTGTGGTAGCGCGCTGTCAAGATGGCGACGACCAGCTCCACTCACTTTGGGCTTAAAAAATGCGGTCCCACTTTATATTAAGTGGCTTTATGTACTATGTATTTACATTGAACAATAAGTACAATATATTATTGTGTTGCTGTTGTATTGTAAAACACTTTTGCTGCTATTGAGGTGTGATACAGGTAAGGTTAGGGACAGGTGTGAGGGTAGGTTAAGGTGTGAGGGGAGGGTCAACTGTGTAATTACAAATGTAATTACATAAAGTAATTATAGCTCTAATTACATGCTGGTATTTTTAAAATATAAGTACAATGTAAAAACATGTATGTACACAGTAAGTCCATTGTACCAAATTATTAATTTCAATGCAAGTACATAGTACTTAAAGCCACTTAATATAAAGTGGGACCGTAAATTCCTGTAAATTTCATTGGAAATTTACCATGGACAAATTTGATCTCCATGGTAAATTTCCAATGGCTAACCAATGTTTTATTCCAGCAAATACCTGTGATATTCCACATCAATGATTTATCCTTTTATATGGTCTTTTACAGTGTCTCATGTTGTGTCACCAACCAAATACATGAACTCAAATGTGCAGTGTGTTAAGTCTCCAAGGGCCAAAAAGCTTCCAAAAGCTCATCATAAAAACCACTCAAGCAAAACGTTTCTAGAATAAGCCCAACCTTGAAAATTGGCTTCATGTAATACTGGTGATTTACCAAACTCTTTAATAGGTCTTAGCTGAAGCTGCACAGCCATGAATCATTTTTAATGTGGTGATCCAAGCAGTTCACAAACTTTTGCCAAGGATCAAGCCTGTTGGCTCTGAGAAAGAGTTGCACTCACATTAACACGTACACTTGAGTTCAAACGCTACCTTAGAGGTCCTTTCAACCATAACGGCAAAGTGGATTTTGACTGAAATGAAAGCTTTAGCGTAAGTCCAATCATGTTCTAATACTTAAAAGTATTACTTAAAAGTAAAAGATATAAAGTATAAAAGCAGTATAAAAGATAGGTACTTACACATGTCCAAGTTTGCAGATGCTGATGCAAACAATTACCTCCATTCTCCCCACCACCACCAGGATGGTCCCTTCCCCTCCATCCTCCCCACCACCACCAGGATGGTCCCTTCCCATATCTCCCGGGTGGTCAGCTGCGCCCCTGCCTTCAACTTCAGGCAGGAAATGCAGATTCCGCTACCCTCGGATTGCACACTACGAACTTGGCCTACGCCAAAAAAACTTTAGAAATATTTGCTTGCCGGGCTGTTAATTAATATATACCTTTGTTAGTTAATTTTTAATTTTTCCGAGACTCTAAGTTCGGTTCGCTTGGTTCATTTGATCCGGACCAAAACAAACAAACAAACAAACATTTAGTCCTGGTCTAAATGTTTGGGTTCAGATTGGCATTTTTATCACAGAACCTAAAGACATAGGTATACGTTCACAACCTGATTGGTGTGCTTTTATGATGTTGAAACGAAACTTACTGAACATCCAAAACAATGCTGTGTGCTGGGCTAAACGCACCCATTGTATGTGCATTTAGCTTACATGTGATAGTATTTTGACCAGCTGAGAACTCGTGAAGAGCTTATAAAATGTGTGGAGGAGTCAAAACAGCAGGAATCCCTCCATCACACACAAACGAAGATCTCCTGCGAGACGCGGTTCTGATGACTGTACCGAACTGTGATGGGTAACATAACGACAATGGTGAGAAAAAAATACAAGTATGCATGAGAATTCTGTCCTTTTTAGGGTTTTCATCATTCTTTTTTTGGTTGGTTTTATTAGTACGTGTTGCATTCACATTACATTCAAAGTAGAGCCCGACCGATAACGGATTTTGAAGGCCGATACAAATATTTTTGGGTTTTAAAATCCGATATTCCGATATATCGGCCGATATTTTTTTATTAAATATTGTTGGATTTCACACACGTGTAAAAGAAAAGCTAACTTTTCTGCACAAGATACGTTTTATACTTTTTCTCTATGTCTAAATGTTCACTCCTCGCAAGTTTAACTTAAATTTTACAATGCAGGGACTGTAACTAGAGATATGCTAGTTATAAATACAGTCATCATTACTTTATTTAGGCAGAAAAAGTTCATTGTGGTTTCCAAGCTCATTAATGTTAACGTTAGCGGTCTTCCACTGATGATAGTGGCATTAGCAAGCTTTGTGGTTAGCCTATGATGAGCCATAATTTAGCAATAGATAACATCATACTGCAAATTGTAAAACGTACATTATGTTTTACATATAACAGGCCAAGGAGAGATGATTGGAGCGTGTTTCGTCCGTTTTTATTTTATTTTTTAAATATTAATTTATCGGCCATTATAACTGCCGATATCGATATTTTGGAAAATGCCTAATATCGGCCGGCCGATATATCGGTCTGGCTCTAATTCAAAGCGAACTAAGACCCATCTTTTCAGCATTCTCTGTCCACTTGTTTGGTGCACACCAGGGTTTGGATGACAGCGTTCACACTTATTCAAAGGAACCCTACTAACAGAGGAATTGCACAAGGGTTCGTTTTTAATCGAACATAACATGTGGACACCCTAAAATGGGATCCATATAGAGATTCACAGGACTAGGACTTATAGCTCACGCACAAAGAAAGAAATATGTCATCATTTAACCACTCCCATCTCAAAATATTGATGACTTTCTTCTTTGGAACACAAAAGAAGATATAAAATTTTTTTTTTTTTTTTTTTTTTTTTTTTTTTTTTTGTGTCCATAGAGTGAAAGTCAGTGGGGTCCAATTTAGTTTGTTTTGGAATACACTGACTCGCATTGCATGGGCTGAAACATTCTTCAAAAATATTTTGTTTGTGTTCCACAGATGAAAGTCAAATAGGTTTGGAACATGATCACAAAATTAAATTTTGGGGGGGAACTATCTTTAAGTTGCCAAATAATAATGAATCAATATTGCTACCTTTGTAAATTTGGGAATGTAGGGATGAAGAAAAAAACAGTCATTCCAGTCGTATTCCTCTCGGTCTCTCTCCTCAAAAACATCCTTAATCAACACCTACTCACATCATGGTTTTATCTCCCTTAAACTACGTCGATAAACAAAAACACACACACACACACATACACACAGTCTCTGTCAAGGAAAGAGCTACTGACGTCTGACTCACACACAGGAGAGAGAGTCTCTCAGCACCACAAAAACGCTTGCATAACGCCAAACGCAGCCTACATGAGAAACTTCTCAATCCAACGAAATGAATGAAACACTGTCTGCACCTTCACAACCACACATTGGCCTGAAACGGAGAGCAAAATGAGTGCCGGAGCTGTATATCTGTGCATATCTGTGTATATCTGTGCATGTGTTCAACAGCAGCTTAAAACAGCCTGAAGCAGACGAATAATTCACAGACTCACAGACAGAGGGGGCAAGGGAAGGTTGAATGAAGGTAAAAATACAACCAGAGAGAGAGAGAGGCTGAGCAACCAAACGTGCAACTAAGGTGGGAGAGAGAGAGGAAAACTGATGAGAAGCAGGGGGATGAAGGGAAGGAGAGGAAAGCATAACACGGCGTGAGAGAAAGCACACAATGAATTGATTTGAACAGAGAGAGAGGCAGAGATAGAGAGAGAGAGGAAAGGGCATAATTTGATAGAGGCGAGAATGTTAGATGGCAAAAGAGTGATGAGGGAAATTACAAAGTGGGTGGAATACACAGAGATAAAGTGAAAACAAGGGAGAACATTTTGTTTGCATGTGTGAGCTTGTAAAGATATTCTGTTGGATAAATGTATGAACAGATTTCACTACAGACACACACGTGTGCTTTTGTAAGAAAAAATCTCTATTGTCACTTTTGATCAGTTTAATGCATCCATGCTGAATAAGATTCATTTCTTTAATTTTTTCTTTTTTTTTTAAACGTACTGACCCTAAAACCTTTGAGTGGTAGTTTAAGGTTTGTGATTTGATTAACTTGACCTGCTGCTGTGCACCACTATTATCATTCATCCCTTATTTTTTGGTCTCCAGCTGATAAAGAATCTTATTTTCATGGGAAGACAGCTTATCTTATACGGTGCAGACAGATAGTGAGACAGGCAAAGTAAAGCCCAGGACACTCCTTGAAAAATGTTTCCAGCTACATCACTGCTGAACACAGCGACCCAGTGCCATCCCATAGAACTTGCTGGCCTCAAATGCCCATGTGACATGATTCACCACTGCCCGAAGCAAATATTTTAATTTTTAATTAACTATTCATTTAATAATGGAGTTGCATATTGTGGCTGTAAAACACATTGAAACACACTCGAAAGTTATAATAGTTTGGTCAAATATCACATATTGGGCGGCATATCACAGCCCAACCCACAAATAGGGAAGATTTTCCAGCAAGGGAGAAAATATACCTAACTACGCCTATAATACATCAATTAACATTATAATATCAAAATACAATGCACATGTGTGTCCTCCTGGTAAACCCTATGTTATGGGGATAAAAAGTCCTCAGGAGGAAAACAGCTTATAAATCATACTAAATTCTAAATGCAGAAAGAAAGTTTTCAAATCATTATGTCTATGGAATGTCCGCATGAAAGACATAAAAAAGACTCGCAATTTCGAGTTGTAAAGTGTGATATAAAGCCGCAATTGTGAGTTATGAAGTCAGAATTGCGAGATATAAACTAAGTTTACTTTGAGTCACAATTATCTTTTAAAATGTTTTATTCTGTGGTGGAAACAAACTTCCACATGAAGTACAAAAGATATCTGTTTGTCAACGCAGCAAATTTGAACCTGCTGTGAGGTCTGCATTGAAAATTCCACTAAACTCCAAATCGCATGAATTCCTTTTGAAATAAATATGATTTCGCCCACGGAAATTCATAGAACAATGGTGAATGTGTCCACACCTCAACAATAGACACTAATGTGAGAACATCATTTGTGTGTTTACCTGGACCTCTCGAGCATGGTAAGCGATGATTAGTCCAAGAAGGATGACGGTAGAAAGGCTGATAAGACACTTCAACGCCAGAGAATACATTGAGCTCTGAAAAACACATACACATAATGTTATTAGTACACACGCCATTTTCACGTGAATATGGGGTGGGAGGGTCACAGGGGGCTTTGCCATCACAGGAATAAATTAAAATATATTGAATTTGAAATAAAAAAGTATTAGTAATTTTTGATCAAATCGAAAACATCCTTGTTAAGCATAAGACGCTTCTTTGAAAAACATGAAAAAAATCTTGAACCTTTTACATCACTCTTATGATTTCTCCATAGGCATTTTAAGAATCATTAAATCGGGGGGAAAAAATATGACATTGTTCAAAAATTCACCTTTTGTGGCCCATGGAACACTCCTACCAGTTTGGAAAGGCACAAGGGTGAGTAAATGACGAAAGAATTTTCATTTTTAGGTCAACTATCTCTTTAAATAAAAAATGAACAGCACAATCACAACATGTGCATCTGTGCCATATAGTCTGCCAAGACATTTTTAGTGTCATTTCATAATCTATGGATTACATGCACATCACTTCAAACTACACACATACACGCACACACACACACACACACACACACACCTACACACACACAGAATGTCAAGGTAACTTAAATGTTTGTCTGATTGGGTGTGATTGCAGGGATCTCACCTTGACACCTAAATACTTTATACACTACCAGCTGCGCAAATTTGATTTAATTTACATATACACACACAGCTTGCTTAAACTCTCTCTTGACTGAAAAGCTAAAGTTCGTAATCATTTCCAGCCTGAGCCTCAATGCTGTCCAGCTGAACCACACACATTATTAGATTGGCCACCCGTGGGTCTAATTTAAGGCTCCATACTGGAGGCATTATTCTACAAGGACAGACAGACAGTGGTGTCTGGGGGACCAACGACTCCTCAGTCTCTCACTTTCACACTGACACACACCCACACACACAATATAAATACACAAGGCTCCTAACTGGAGCACATACACAGTCGCCCATCCAGGGGCTAACAGCTTATCGATACAACAGCTGTTGCATCATTCTCTGTCAGGCTTTCAAACAAGTCCTAAAGATGATTTTCTCTAACAGGTGGCCCTATTAGGTGGCCCTAGATCGATTGGTCCTTTATGCTCAATGTGATTTATCCAAGAGGATGTTCCTTCATCAGCCCCATGCACTGTTGGTCCTGGAACAACATCAGGAGATGTTGGATATGCTAAAGCCATGACTGTCTGGAAACTAATTTAAACGCAACCAAAATATACCAATATGCACAGACAATAATACAAATCCACATTAACTTTACTTTAATCTTAACCAAACTTAAACACGCCAGGCAAAATGTATAACTCGCATTGTGAATAAGCAGCTGCCCAAATATTGTACAACATACAATGCAGTGTTCTTAACAAATTCAATTTTAAAAAATCACAGGCATGAAGCAACAATTCACAACACTATCTTCTTAGCTAATACTCATTATATGATATTATTTCAGGAGAAGTAAGGAACATTTTTTGTGTTTTGTTTCTGTAAACACATATTTTATGTTTAAAACATGTTTAAATGTTATAGTTTGTGTCATTTTTGTCCACTAAAATGATATGCAAATTCAATTAAAAATTAAGTAAACCTGATTAAAATATAATTATTTATATAATGCAATATAATATAAAATATGATATAATATAATTACATTTTTAACAAATAATAAAGGCAAAACTAATTGATAATTATAATATATTATACCATACCATATTCTATTCTATATTATTATAATAAAAAAATAAATACTTTTGCCTTTATTATACATGTTAAATATATTATAATTTTAACATAATATAATAAAAAATTATCATCTGTGTTCATTTTACATTTTTCCTGTGTTTCTGTTTCTCATTGTTTCATTCTCATTTGCTCCTGTCGTTCATTTCGTTGATAGGTTTGTCTATGTATTTAGGCTTCTAACCATTGACTGGTGTCTAATAATTCACCAGCTCAACGCCAGAAAGTCTGGAGTAGATTGGAGTTGACTGTTGGCTTCCTAGGGTAGTGAAGCAAGTGCATTCTGGGAGTTGTTGTCTTTCATCCACATAAGATACATAAAATACATTTTCTGGCTTTTCTCAGTCTAGAAAGTTCCAAATTCAAAAATAATTTCACATTTCTTCTACATAAATGACATATTTTAAATACACATTCATCTTTCCAGAGGTGAAGTATCCCTTTAATGCATGGTCATGGAGGTCAACATTTTATGTTTTTTTTCTTTTCTTACCAGCCCACCCTTGTAAGTGAGTCCTCAGTGTCTGTGACATGACTATCAAAGCTCATGTTATATACTAGCGTGTGAACAGTGAGTATGATGAACAGACTCATGGCTAGATTAGCAGTTATTGATCCAGGTCATGATGGACACCATGCAGAGCTAATAGGCTTTCTGAGCTCCATTAACTCCATCAGCATTCTCTCACACGCTCAAAATATCCCTCTTTTTCATTTCTCCTCCATCCTCTCTTTACTTCTCTCTGGGCCTTTTATAAACACTGAGCAAAACGGCTATGACGTCTGAATACACAGTCATCTTCGAGCCTTCTGCCTCTCACGCAGTTACACAAACACATTCACACACAAACACACGCACACATTTGCAGTTGAATATACCGCCACAAATGCACACAGTCATCTGTGATTCTAATGCAATTACTTCCTCTTGTTTCGATTTCATCATTTACCGCTGCAGTTGGATGAAGTGACTCACTTGAAAAATCTCAAATACAAGCCACATACAACCTGCAGTGCACACACACACACACACACACACACACAACGAAATATTTTTTTTCAGATCCTGAAACACAAACAAGACTCATGATGTCTCAAGATGGCATGAAATGGAACTTGCAATAATCTTTTTTCTGTAATTGTAACTTATATTTGAAGTTTCTTGAACAACATAAAAATGTAGGGTGGGACTTTTTGAACATTAATTGGATTGATGGAACGTCTCTTGATGGAATGGAATCTCTTGTGAGTGGTGGGTTGTTGTGTCCTTGCGTCAGTAAACACATCAAAGAATTCATTGCAAAAGGGAGGAGAAGTTATTTTCATTAATGATTATGATGAGATCACATTCATTTTTTTTTTTAAAGTGATGTGCATGGATTAATAATAAATAAAAAAAAGAAATGTCCATTCTGATATCATGGTGACTTTAACCACCAAAGGAAGGACGGTGTGTTCACACACACAAGCTTAAAGGGAATAACAAGAATGACACAAAACGCTTCAAGAATATTTTGATATCCAAGACCAGAGAAAGTTAAGAAGGATAAAGTGGGAAGAGATGGACCACTCATATAGGCTAATCGCCTTTTGATAGAGTTTGTTTACGCGCAGCTGGACCAGACATTTTAGCATGATTTGCGCAGAAGAAGCTAGGTTCGTGACACCATCACTGTCAGATATCATTGTTCATTTAAAATGTGCAATTGAGATGGAGATTTATGGAGATTTTGGTCTTTCAAGCAGACAGAAAATATACTTCTTCTGACATAGAAAATAGCTGGTACCAAGATGGCCGCCGTATGAAGTGATCCTTCCCTTAAAGGGGCTTTTTCCTGGACAAACACAGATTTGCAAGATGATTAATGTCACTGTATGTGCAGTGTTGTGTGTGTGACCCTTCATTCGGAGCTCTTTGTCTAAGTCAAGCAGTCTAATGATCTGAACCCTCTGGCCAAACCAATCGCACACACGCCACACTTTATCATTCACCCTGAGACCTACACTCACCCCATAAAGAACCACAATCAACCTTTATAAACACACACACATAAGCCAATAAATACATCACACACACACCGCCAACCACAGCTGGTAATGTGAGAACCTGATCTGTCACCTTTGCTCAGAGATTGCTCATACATAGATCAGATTACTTGGAGTTTCTGTTTTCTCAACAAAAACAAAAAAAATTATAAAATAAAAAAAATCCTAAGGCACAAATTACACAGCTGTTTACATACAGAAGAGAACAATGAAAATTGTGCCTAGCATAGCTCAACCTAGCTAAAAGTACGGTAAAAGTAGCATAGCTATTAGTTTGGCTGATGGTAGCATTGCAACATTTTAAATCATGCAGCTTTTCAAGTAGGGAAGCTAGCCTATATTATTGATTACATTGCAGGCAACGTTGAGTAAACGTTACATAGCCGATTATTATAATTTCAGCAATAAATGTATTTTATGTTGGATGGTGTGAATCATAACGAACAATATATAATTAAGGAATAGATAACTCTTTTGAATCTGTTTCCTCTCAGTGAAACGGTCAAACAAATTGCAGTTTACAATCTAAATTGAACTCACAATTTTTAATATACACATGAAAAATAAGTAGCTTATTGCTAAATTTACACTGCAAATATGGCACAAAAGCACTTTAGTTGTCTTTCCACAAATGCTGCTCAGAGGATACAAATGCATTTACACAGCAATTTCAACTGTATACTTTGATACTGAAGGGCTGAAAACAGACAGGGTCAGAACAGGTAATTGGTCTGGCTTTTATGCAGTATTATGTCTTCACACAGAATTTTGAGCAGGCACAGAGCAGCCTTAACTAAGGAGCCTAAAGTAACAAGATACTTGTTACTGGAAAAAATGTCAGTTCCTGATATCAAGAATTATAATTTCATCTAGTGAAGATGGAATTCAAGATATCTATGAATCATATCCAGCAAATTAATGAATGTTAAACTGGCTTGCCATATTCCTTACGGACCAACTATTATATTAAACCACAAAACAAAAACGCTACAAAAGCACACACCACCACCAAAACCAAATGTTACAAAAACAGTAATGTATCTCTCTTAATGAAAAACACACAGATAAGCCCAATTACACACCGAATGGCACACACACACTTGATTACACACTGACATACACCATTACACCCCTGAAAACCCAATTACATACTCCGAGGCCAAGGAAAAAAATGAAACGCACACACAGCCTCACCTACATGCACGCAGTCATACAGGCACATACATTAAGCTTACAGCATTAATGGCCATTTGAAGGTCCTTTTAATTCCGTGAACTATTGCCCCCTCGCTCTTTCACTGACCATTCCTCAGGATGTCCATCTAGTCTCATGTTTCCTTTCCTTTTCCCACTAACTCTTTTTTTTTCTTTATGTACTAATGATTATTGCTCCGGTGAGAGTGCTGTAAAAGCGTTAGTGTGGCAGAAGGGGGATTAGGGTTGGGCAGCCCACTGGATCACCCCTCATATATGTCTTAGAGATGGATTACACAAACACAGTTTGTTTTTTCTTTGGTGGGGACTTTCCATTGATTCGTATTGTTTTAATAATGAACAAAATACATCTTCTATTCCCTTTTCGCCTAAATCTAATCCCTACAGAAAACTTTACATACATGTTGGGGATTTAATATATTTGAAAATGTAATATATTCATGTGATGTCTGTCAGCATCATCATTCTAATATGCTGATTTGGTGCTCAAACTTAGTCCTCTACACACACTAAAAACCCAGATACACATGCACAGTACCCCACAACCTTGTGCATTGGCAACAGGTTGATCAACCAAGGCATTTTGCATGCTTCCTTGCATCTAATAAACAAGTCCAAGCTAAGATGTTCCCAAGGGACGCGTGACAGAGTGAGGAGGGTGTGAAAATTAAGTATTGATTTGACAGGAGCTTTTTCCAAGTATTTAGGGCTGTACCGGGTTTGAGCAGACATGTGAGGATGGAGATGTATGGCTTTAATGCAAGCGCCCTCGTGCAACTCTACACGCAATTGAAAAATGTCATCAAGACCTAAAAATACCTTTTTATGTTATCCAACGGGATCCAAATACTGACCAAATTGAAAACTCAAAATGCCTCAAAATATGACTTAAACCTGGAGTTCCAGAATATTTACAAATGTAAAATGCTGTGCCCAAAAATATTGTAGATTTGCTTCCAATGAAATTCAAGAAGCTCTTTGGATCATTTGAAATCATTCTGGAAAACATGATCATCAGGTTTTCATCAGGAGTTTGTGCAGCTTTAGTGTAAAAACAAAAGAGGAAAACCAAACGCTAAGTCACTCTTAAACTCATGTTTATGCTAACAACATCATTTCTAATGGAAAAAGAAGTCTAAGTAGATGCCTTTTCATTCGTTATCTCAGACATTTGAACCCCACTATACCGCATATATCAGCTGTGCTTTAGGACAACAATTCTATTATTTAGGATGTAATACAAGGAACTAGTTAATGTAGACGGCAAATAAAAAAGTCGATATGAAAGAGAAAATATCTGCATGAAATACAACAATGCTAGTAACCCACAATGGCTCTGATTTAACACTACACTCTTTTGTGCTGTTCTTATCAGCTCTCACTCTCTCCTGTTCCTTTTACCTGTCTATTTAAGGAAGAAAGGAAGGAAGGAAAGAGTGTGAAGACACCAGACATCTCCGTTGTAAGGAACACACGCATCTTCACACATACAAACACCTATACACATCCACAACATAGTACCTTTGCACAGTTGTATAAACGATATTTAAATATATACATGATTTGAGGATTAATTCATTATAACTAATTGCATGTCACTATTTTTCAGAGAAAAGCCCCTAAACAAAGATAAGTGAAAGAATTACATAATTGTGTAATGTCTCACTTATATTAAATCACTGAAATAGCAAACAACAACCATCCAATCACCTCCTGATGGACTGGAAAAAAAATCAAGTCCTGTCCTACATCACTCAGATATGCAAGACAAAACGGAAGTAAAGACTAGTCGCAAATTCCATTTCATGCTGCCGTTTTGATATTTAAAACTCCTTATTGTATAGTTCAGGAGTTGTGATTAATTGCTTTTTTTATTGCATTTTTTTAGATGAGTAATGCACTAAATTAGTGCATTAAATCGACAGCCATAATATGCACATAATTCTGCTATCCAGATCAACATACACTTCACATACTAAACTGCTCAAGCATATAAAAGTCTTTTCTTTTCTTTGATTCAATGCGCACACACTGCCACAACTGCCATTTCAAAAGAGACGAGAGCGTTAAGAGGTTAGGAAAATGTTTTGGACATAATGATGCCTCAACAGGAATTTCCTGCTGGTTTCCATCCTTTCAAAAGCAGCTGTCACACACACACACACACACACACACACACACACACACAGTTCAAGCGGTGCAGTTAAGCCATCAATAGGCGCTTGATGATGTGCAAAGGTGATTATCAATAATCAATATAGCCAGTCACTCAGAGACGTGAGCGTTCGGCAGCATCTAAGCAGTCGCCTTCCTTATTTATTCCCTCTGCCATCACTCAATTTTCCATTTTAAATAATCTTGTTTCAGAAGGGAGTTACCATTCACTATACAGGGGGTTTGAGGAGAGGTAATTCCCCATTAGATGAGTCGAATCAAATTGAAGCAGTTTGGAGGAAGTGGAGGAGCATCAGAATCTCGCATGTCACTGGACCTTCAACAGTAATGCACTGAGAGAAAAGCCCTTTAATTGCTCTGAGGGGCGATGCAGCACTAACAGGCTTCTATTGTGCTGTTTTATAATGGCTATAATGGTATACAATCAGCACGGACATTACTCATGTGCAAACTTGACTCACTCACCCGTTTTCCATCTCAAATAAAGAGATTTTATTACAGCCTTTCATTTCATCTCTTCTAACACTCACTCGCTTTTTTCTCCCTCTCCAATAACACTCCCCCGTTCACCGCCCACTACAATAACAGAGAGAGAAAGAGAGAAATAGCACTAAGGATAGTGAGTACAAGAAAGAAAGTGAAAAATATCCAGACCCAGAATAATTACCAGGAGAGAAGCGGAAAGGAATCGCCAGAGAGAGGAAAGGGAAAATGAGCAGTAAAAAAAAAATGAGAAAAGAGAAGAAAAAAAATGCGTGTGACAGAGAGAAAAAGAGAAACAAAGCATAAGTGGAAAAGAGCGATAGACAAATGAAAAAGCCACAGGGAAGACAGGCAGCGAAAGAGAGATACTGAGAACAAATTTCCTACATATCTGCCATATCACAAGCACCTGTGCTTGTGATATGGCAGGACCACAACCAACCACACGTACAAGGGATTTCCAGAATACATGCTGAGACAGATCCATTCAGAACAGTGCCAGATGCAAGAGAACACCTCATAACGCTCGCACAGACACACACTTCAGATGACGGAGCTGTTCCAAAACCTACTGAGCATTTTAAGCAACACAAAGACTTGGTTATTCTGCCTTCGTTTTAGACAAATTTCAAAGGAGCATTGCATGTAGCGTTCAAATGCAATCCCAGAATGCACTGCAGCAAGCTCATCATACAATAAATCCAATAGGGCAGACAATGCAATAGAACTACCGATCATAATAATGGAAATTATCAATAAAAACATTACAGTGTCATTAAAATGTACAATTTACTCAAAATTTATGTGCTGTGTTTTTAAGCTCATTGGAGTATCCAGTGGTCAGCTTCTCAACAGGCTAACGTCAAACTCTATTGGAGTCAATAGAGTTGAGTAAAGCTATGTAAAGCATCCCAAATCATATGGTTTTACCAAATATTTATGAGTGCTATGGGTTTTTAAGCTTATTTGAGTACCCAGCTTTTAGCTAATATGCTAACATCAAACTCTATTGGACTAAATTGAGAGGTGAATACCGATACCGGTATGCTACATATAATGCCCTATCATGTATGTTCCCTAACATGTATTTTTAAGCTTATGCATATATCCAACTGTTTTCAACATACTAACTCCAAACTGAATCAATTGAGAGTTGAGTACCTACTGTAGCTTACATATAAGGTGCCAAATGGGTCACTTATAAGGTTCCATAATGCTTTTATCAGTTAATATTAGCATATTAGCTTCCTGCCATCAACAAATCAGGCAACTGACACCAAAGTCAAATAAGTTGACAATAAGCTCGGCTCTGTGTCCATTTCTTACTCACCCGCACACACATTTAGTTTTCAATCTGAGGCTGTGGCGTTAACAGTGGAAAAATATTTCACCTTGACACAATGTGTCAGCGCATCATTTTAACGCAACAACAATAATCAGTCACTTACATAACTTCAGCCTCTCTGATTTTGAGACTTTGGCTTTATGTAAAATGTTACTAGTCTGTAATTCAGCTGAACATTAGTTCTTGTCTCGAGTAACACTATTTAGGCTGTTACATCTACTTTGATCATCGAGCAACACTTGATGTTTAGCTCAAGCGCAGACTGCATGGATGCGTGTTCTCGTCTCCCATGGGTTAGGAAATTATGCAGAGCAAAATGGAGGTTTGTCATGCATAAATAAAGAAATTTCTTCAAAATGTATAACTCTGTTTTGGGGGAACTAAACACAGTCAACCCAGACCACTTTCTGTATTAAACGGTTTCACTATTGGGTTTATTGTGCTCAATCATCAACATGCTAGACAGTGTGGTGCATTTAAAAGTAGAAATGTGTCGCTTGAATGTTAGCAGTAAATTATTTATAATTCATTGATTTTCCCTACTACTACTTTATCATTTAAATTTTCAGAAAAGTTCAGAAGGTCTTCCAGGTCAGACCAGCCACTAGTCATGTACCTGAAATCACTGAAAACTGTAAGTCACACAGAGTTTGATCACTGGATTTACAGAAATAATTTTACTTTTTCGAAAGAGTTTTCTCAACGCTGCATGTCAAACAACTCCTGATTTCTATTTGAATTATAATTCAGCGAGTCATTTAAGAATGTATTACTGTCTTCGGAAGGCTTTTTTTGTCTTTCAAACATATTAAAATGTACAAGTTTAGGTTATTTCATATTGTCATGCAATTCCCCCAACTTTTGTTTTTTTATTTAATTGAAGTACCCCCTGAGGTTTTAAGATCAATAATAAAATTACGTCAAAAATAATTTTAAATAACACAATTCACCGTGCTCTGATTTTGGTTAATTGTCGACATGCTGTTAATCAAATAAAATATGTATTATTCAAATATTTGTGATAAAAATTGTTTGTTTTATTTTAATTACAAAAATGAATGATTTAATTACTTAATAGCTCCTCAATAAACTCATAACCCCCCTGCCTGATATTTAATGCACTTCATGTTGTTGATAACAAAGAACGGAATATATTTTATATCAACACCGTACAAGATCATCCCATTCAAATCAATCTGATAAAATGATTTAGTTGAAAAGTAATCTAAAGGCAGGCCTAATCAAAAAGTAGTCCGAGTATATTACCTTAAATGTGTATGGATTATGATGCTAACTAAAATTTGTCAAGTAATTTTGAATCAGTAACTGACTACAATTTGTTATTACTAGTAATCTACCCAGCACTGGGCATGGTATGTTTGTGAGGGATGATTAAATGTTCTTCTATGAACTTGTTTTGGATCCAGACCATCCCTTTAATAAAGTTAGAATTGTCTTAATCACACAAATATTACTGATCTCTGCTCCATTTAAGAAATCTCAGCTGTCCAAAATTCTTTCTGAGCCTACAGACATCTGATCCTGTCAACATTACGAACCTTGAATGTCTACTGCAATGTGTATGTTCACTAAGATAGACAACTATTTAAAACATTCATGCTCAAGCCAGAAACACAGGTGCATCATTACTGTCCTCTGTTCCAAAAAGGTGACAAATGCCATACCAATTCTCCATGGATGTTTGTTTTGAGAGTTGATTTTCAGCTTAGCTTGT
Organism: Cyprinella venusta; assembly: GCA_038021265.1. Classification (NCBI taxonomy): domain Eukaryota; kingdom Metazoa; phylum Chordata; class Actinopteri; order Cypriniformes; family Leuciscidae; genus Cyprinella; species Cyprinella venusta. The sequence continues at coordinate 19,758,106 of CM075874.1, read as the reverse complement.
GAATCATGATATGGCCTTGCACCCTCTGAATAACACAAGCTCCCGTGATGGGTTTCTGCGATCACACACTCGTGCCCATTCAAACTGAGAAGGCTTTAAATGCAACTACCGAAAAACATTTATTTATATCTCGGATGATTAAGTCGCAGGATTATTGTTGGTGTTTGTGACAAAACAATCACGCATTCACGTTGCACATCATATGGTCACTCCAAATGAGTCACACTTTTCGCAGATCATTTGCTTTAAACAAAATGCTGTCATCATCTAATCCACCCTCACGTTGCTCGAAACCTGTGACTTTTTCCAGTGGAACACATAAGTAGTTACTATAAAAAAAGGTCTAAGCTGCTATTTTTATGAAACGAAAATGCAACTGATCATTGGCTTTGAAAGTCAGTCGGAAAATTTTGCTTGGTTTATTTAAATTGAAAAACAACAACACTAAACAGAAACTATGGCAACATTTCTGTTAAATTTTCTGAGGAAGAAAAGGTCCATTGACAAAAGTGTAGAAATGTATGAAGCACCATACACAGACGTCACACCAAAAGCAGCTTTCTGTTGGTCCCAATGAAGCCGATGCAAAATCCGCATTGTTAAATGTTTTGCATTTCGCATTTCACGAGTTCACACTTACATATAATTTTGGAGCCCGATCTCACAGAAGTTCGTATCTATAGCACGAATGTCATTTCTCGTGGCATTTATACGCCAAAAACAGTTTTTGCGTGTATATGGTACGCGTTTTTCGCGTGCATATGATACGCACTTTTTGGCGTAGGCCTATAATAAGCACGAACTCCCCATCCCCCCCCCCCTAAATCTACCCCAGGGTTTTTTTGGTGCGTAACATAAGCACGCAAAAACCATTTTTGACGTATAAATGCCACGAGAAATGACATTCGTGGTATAGATACGCATCTTCATGAGACTGCATTGAATTTTGAGGGAATTCTGCCCGAACTCAGAGTACTCCCCCCGTATGTAAGTGATTTTTAGAAAGAGGAGGGTGGAGGACTAGGAGTGTGGACAAGGGGTGGAGGAGGGATGCTGCAAACTGTCAATGGATCGAGGTAAGACTGCAGAGTCTATGTACCCTGTTAACATTGATTGCTGATTGTTGTCCACTCGTGTTAATTATCTGAACGTGCTCCTCCCGAACTTAGTTAATAAAAGTTCATTTGATGTGCTCAATGCATGTGCATTGATCAATGTTTACATATGAATAAAAGTCTAAATTAAATATTTGTATCATATAAAACAAACGTCTCATCATAAGACTTGGATTAAACTGCTGGATTCATGAGAATTACCTTTCTGATGTCATTTTGTACTTTTTGATGCTTGCAAGTTTTGCTTGATAATAAGTAAGATCTGTATTCAACAAAGAGTTGTGACCCTTACACGTTTTGTCTATCAAGAAGAATGTTTACATTTTGAAGCCTATATAAAGTTTTTTTTTTTTTTTTTAAAACACAAGCAGACACAATAAAGTTAAAAAACCACAAGCAGGTTATAACTGGTGTGTTTTATGTCATAGATCAAAACGTGAAATATTTAGAGGCTTTGTTAACCACAGACCTTATTTCAGGCGATTTAGCAAAAAGCCATTCAAAAAACCCATAGACTTTAGGGAGAGGGAACGGAAGTGCTAAAATGCTAACTCACTTCCGCGTTTTGGCCTACAAAGTGACGTCGTAACTTCGGCACTCTATTAATGATGACAGAATTTCGTTTTTGTGTGAACTATCCCTTTGAGTGGTCAAACATCTGTTTGTGTTGGTTTAATCTCATGCAATTTATATGCTTCTTGATTTAATAGTCTGCTCTACTATATGTATGGCTGCATCCAAGTGTTACCACCGATATTTTGGGAACATTATATGGGAAGCACGTGCACTTTCATTCTTATTCACACAGACAGAGCAGGACCAGCAGGAAGTGTCCTCGTGCCCGACCATTCACCCAAGTCCCCGGTACACAAAGTCCTCACCTTATTGTAGACACCCCAGGACAGCTCGGTCTCAATCACCATGACAACAATGCCAAACATGCCGAAAATGAGCGCATAGTCACTAAGTCTCTTCCTCTTTTCGAACAGTGCCCTCCTGTGGCCTAGTTTGTAGCCAATGTTCTGATTCTTACGTTTAGAGGCTTTGGAAGCAGTCCTCCCTGGCCCTCCCACAGCACCGCCCCTCCTTCCATTAGTTCCGCCCCCCGCCGCACTACCCAACATGCCCCTGCTCTCAGAGAGGGCGTGGTTCTGGTGGTAGATGGACATTTGATTGGCTGAGGCCTCTAGTTCGTAAGCGAGTCCGTAAGGCGGATCCTCTTTCGAGGAGATGATGATCTCTGGGGGGTTCTGGGATTGGGGTTGACTGTGCTGAGAGGAGGCTGTGGTCACCTGGCCCGCGCTCGCCCCGCCCTCTTTGGTGTCGCTTCCACTGTCGGATTCGATGAGGTTCCGACGGGAGGCGCTGAGGCGGCTGAGCGGCTTCATCACGCCACCACTGTACTTGCACGAACTCATTGCGATCTCTGTAAAGGGGTTACTGTCCCGCCTGTGCACCAGGGGACTGGCCTGCCTATGCTTACATCCCCTCTCTCGCTCCCTCTCCCGCTCCCGTTCTCGCTCAGTGGAAGGTGAATGTGAGGAGTAGAACAGCGCATTGTAGACAGGCGACGTCTCCCCGCTCAGGCTGTGTTGGCTACCCAAGCAGGAGGAGAGCGGCGTGCTAGTGGGGTGGAGCGCGTTAGGGATCGGCGTGGACAGCTGGGGCGTCATGGACAGGGGTAATTTTGGCAGTGACGCTGGGGGAAGGTTCGGCGTGGTGGGCGAAGGGGTGCCATTGAGACGCTCCAGGCTACTGTTGCCTCCCGTATGATTTGAGTGGTTGGTCCCAGGGTAGTTGCTAGAAAGGGAATGGGAGATACCACCGAGAGGGAGGGGGAGACGTTGCTCTTCGTCTTCGCTCCCGCTGAGAAGGACCAGACTCAGAGAGGGAGGGGGATCCATGGCAACCAGGCTCCAGCAGGTTTGTTTGTGCTCTGCTCCTCAACTCTGGAGTTTAGTTGGAGGGAGAGAAAGGAAGAGTGAGAGTGAAGAACGGATCATTACGTTATTTATAACCGAATAAAATTAGCAGGATCAAAAAAAGGCTGGATTAAATGGGGGACTTCCCTCAAATGAATAAATTAAGGATGGATTGAAAGTGTTGGGTGACACCGAGTTGTTGCAATGTGAAGGAGGAGTTTGCGTGGAAGATCGTTGTGAGTGAAAAAAGACAATACTGATGAACCAATGAACCCATCCATATCTACTAATCGCTCTGAGCCTTCTCTCTTCCTCCCTTTCTCTCTCTCTCTCTCTCTCTCTCTCTCTCTCTCTGACACCCCCTCCTCTCCTTTAGCTCCTTCCAGCAATATCTGTCACATAAATGCTTGGAAGATTCTCACTATTTTTCAGAAACTTATGCAATAGTCAAATTGTGGTCTCTGGGCTGACCTGTGACAAATGCAAGACTCATCATATTACCATCATTGCTCTGCACTATTTGGGCATTTGTATTGTACATCTAAAATAAATACACGGAAGAGGGCATAATATTGATCATTTAGTCCATTTATAACATTGTTTTCACTAACCTTGTTAGAACATTTATAACCTTGTTTATTCATATTTACAAATATTTGGATTCCATCAAACATCTTTCTCTGTGTCACTTACCTCTCTCCTGTCAATCTATCTCCACCTTCATATGGTGATTTCAAAAGCAGTGCAACAATATTCCTCCACACTTTTTCTTTTTCATGTTGTCACAATCATGCCATCATTTCTTCTTCGGCTCGTTGTCAAGCAGTGAATCCAGGTTGAGGGTTTTGTAATGACAGAAGTATAAAACGGTTTTTATTTAAACGAGACTCCTCCCGACGAAAGCTGTTGCGTTGAACACCTGAACAATGATATAAATAAAGCGGGAGAGGATTTAGAGCGCTGTTTAATATGTCAGGAAATATATCCACCCGTTGCGTTAATTAGCATTATTAGCCTCCTGTGAAGAAAAGCGCTTTAAAGTAGCGTCTGAATATGAGTAATGGTAAAAGTAGCGAGAGTCTGATATTGTGTAGAAATGGATGCATGTCCTCCAGCTCTCACTCTGACAGCACGTCTCTCATACTCTCTCTCCCTCTCTCCCTCTCAACTTCTCTGTCTTTTGGGCTCCTTCTCTCCGCCCCAGTCCCTCCTCTCTTCTCCTCTCATTGGACACACTTCGCTGAACCAAGCAAATAAGGTCTGGAAATACTAGAAGAACATTTAATTTAGAAAAAACACCGGCCCCCTCCACTCCTCTTTCTGCTTTCATAGCACAAATATATTTCTATAAAACCTAACAACAAACAATCGAGCCTTAAAAATATGCTTATTATTACAATTGTTGTTAATCATAATAATAATAACAAGAATAACATTGAAGTCCCTGTAAAGTCAAAATTAAGCATGTGTTCTGAGTTTCTCACACCACAGAAAAATGTGTTAGTAGCCACCCAGCCAAATTTGAATGATAAAAAAGCCGGCAAGTACATAAAATAAGCTATCAAAATCTTGAAATAATTAGCAATTATTATTATAACATTATTAAATGATTAGATATTGATAAAGAATAATTCATGATTAAATAAGCGTGACAAACAAACAAATAAATAAATACAATTACGACACTTCTAGCTGACCAAATCACAACCAAATTACAGTAGCAATGTCTGTTGGAGTTATCATTTTAATTTGTCGTTTTCTTCTCTATGTTATGGTTTTTTTTTTTTTTTTTTTTTTTTTTTTGAGAAATAGAGAGAGATTCATTGGTATCTTCATCGGTGATTAAATTCAAGTTGTAAAAAAAGTGGCATGAACTTTTCAGTTCAAAAATTTAAGGCAGCGTTACACTTAAGATTTCAATTTCAGTGGATTGCCATCTTTGCAGTGTAATCTGCACTCTTGCTTCAGGTCACCGAATCATGACATATCTTGTCAACTCTCATCAGCATAGGGGAACAAACACACAGCTGCAGCAACAGGTCGAAGTCCCACCAACAGGTGGCAAAGGGCATAGCAGGACCGAGCCATTTCCCACAAAAGTAGACCTAACTGCCCCTTTGTCTCCAGAAACAACACCCAACACCCAATTCCGGTCTAACAGACATCCCTTAAACTGACAACTTTGTATTTAATAAAAATGTGTTTAATAATTTATTCACCCTCATATCATCCCAAACTTACAAACTCAGTCTGTGGAAAACAAAAGAAGATATTTTGAGAAATGCCACAGTGATTTATTTTGTCTCCACACTCAATGGTAACCAAAACTGTTTTGTTACCAACATGTCTTTCAATCAAAATGTCTTCCTTTATGAACTTTATTTTTGGGGGAGAACTATCCCTTTAAGATATACTTCAGCCAAACCTTTAAGTGACCTCATTGCCAATGTTGACATCCGCTTTTTATAATGATCACAAACCACAGCTGCCTATTCAGCTCATATGTCCACCACCGCATAGGATGCTGCTGACCCTTGCTAATGCATGTAGATCTAGAAAAAAGGCATAAAAAGAAAAAGAGAAAAAAGCACTTTAAATGAGTTTCCAGGTGAAAGTGGCTCATCACTTTGCTATCTCACGGCAACAGTGTCCTCTCCATCATGTCATTATGTTCTGGCTCCGGTAATTACCACGTAAAATCCAACATTTCAGGCTCCCTAAACCGGATATAGCAGGATGGCGCTCCATCAACGTGGACAGAGAATATTTTACTTGACAGGAACGAATAAATTAAATACTCATGTCACCTGGAAAGACGATTTCCCCAGATTTAGTGACTATTACAGCACAAACCATATGTCGACCCAGTGACATCATCGGCAGCAAGCGCTGTCCTCCTTATCCCGCGCGGTAGTCATGGTGATGATATAAGGTCACGCTATTCCCATTCCCATGTGTCCGGTATCACATCATCTAAGGGGCATGACACAGGCTTAAATCCCCAGCGGCCAATCCAGGAGATGTTAAAACAATGACACAGAGTGAAAAGTGGGCAGCTCAAAGACTTAAGGCACTGTCATAGATTTTGAGCATGCAAAATTTCCTCGGACTCTGCAGCGGTCGTGATATGTCACTTGATGATGTCTTTTTTATACACTCAAAATTTACTGCAAAAATATTGGTCTTTTAATAGAGCCAGGAGGTTGTGCCGTGACATATCGATCTTCTACTGGTCACACGGCTTCATGTGATGCGACTTCACATCCTAGAGTTCACCAAACTTCAACATTGGAATGCATCAAAATGCTAAACTTTTTTTTGCATGAGCTTGCATTTGAGGCTGGACTCGTTTGCGTGCTTATGCATGGACAACATGACATCATGACTTTTGCGTAAACATACACGCCACTTTCGAGTCAAGTGGCGTGTTATCTCTACACATTTTGAGCTATCCGCGTGTATGCGTGTATGTCTACGCCATTAACGTCCGAGTGATTCCGCGTGTCTGTACACGCCGTCAAATGTCCAGTCATAAATGCCATTAACCCCAGTGACGGTTAAGTTTAGGGACAGGGTTGAGGTAAGCCCTATCTTTTTTTTCCT